>MVAP01000108.1:0-55527 GCA_014825765.1 Cystofilobasidium macerans | reverse complement strand
CCGCCTCTTTCCGTACCTCCCCCGCCCCCCACCCCCCCCTGCGTCCCCCCGTCGTGGGAGTTGTTTTTTTTTTTTTTTGGGGGGGGGGGGTGGGGGTGGGGGGGGGGGGGGGGGGGGGGGGGGGGGGGGGGGGCAGATGAGGGGAGAAAGAAGGGCACGGGGCAAGGGGCGAGCATGCTTGGCAACTCTAGATGAAGGAAAGGGGTGGGGAGGGGGGGGTCGAGAGGGTGTTGGTATGCAGAGAGGCCGAGAGTGTTGGATGCGGCGACATCCGGGTAGGCAAGCCGGAGGCCATCGTTTCGATCGCGATGATGGAGTTGCGCGGCGTGAGGAGGGAGATATCTCTAGGAGAGAACGACGGGTTGGGAAGGTAGGATGTGCCCAACGCTAGAAGGAGAGAGGGCCGACAATAGGAGGCGTCTTCGCCTAGAGCCCCCCGCTCAAGAAAGGATAATGGAACAAGGACTTTCGCGTTCCAGCGCCTTAGGCCCGCTCGAGCTTGCGCGTCGTCGTTCGCTCGGCTTCGAGCCGGGCCTTGTTAGCCTCAAAGGCGGCGTCGCGGCTGGAGAGCGATTCAAGGAGTAAGCGCGTCGACAAAGCAGACGATGCGAGAGTCAGGCAGAGGAAGGGGAAAAGATCATCAGCTCCTGCCCGCTCGTCAGAGGTGGCTTTGATTCGATGAGGAAGGCGATAAGGGGAGCGATAGGAGAGGATGGGGGGGGGGGGGTGCATGCGCGAAAGATGATGGAGAGGAGCAAGAGCGACGACGACGCACCACTGCTGGAGGCCAGGACAGCGATGCTCCTCAGGCAGCCGGTGGGTCGAGCAAAAGGCCAACGAGCAGTGAGGGCAGGTCCCGATCAGTCGGACGGCCGGGTTAGGACACCTGATTCAGGGTGAGGGGAAGCAAGGGGAGTCAGTTCACCCAGTTGCAAGGAGAAAGAGAGGAGCGATGAGGAGAGTGGAGACCGGGGGGCGGAGTGGGCGGTCCATAAGAGGCGTCTCTCCCGGGGGGGCTGACCAGGGACGACGCCATGGAGTCATTCATCTCCAGGTGCGGGAGCAGGAGACAGAAGGCGCGCGCGCGCTGACTCGAACGCAAAGGCCGGGCGGGACGAGACATTCCGCCCCCTTGATTAGCCGGCGGCCTGCCAGGCCAAGGTGAGAGCAACCCCCTTTCCTGGTATGACCGGACTCTCCGCCTTTCGTTGTGCCGATGAAGGGCGAAAGGGATGGAGGGAGATGTTACCCGAAGGGAAAGCGGGACGCAGGAGGCCTCGATCGCTCCGGAGTGGCGGCTCCAGCGTGGAGGAAGGGGCGCAGTGAGAGATAGCGAAGCGATGTCCATCGGGCAGCCCAGCTGCCTTCCCCTCCATCTCAACCACGGAAGAAGAGGACCGAGAGGATGAAGACGTACTGGACTGATTGGGATGTCGTGTCGCTAGGTGCAGCGGCCGAACCAACGCTAGCCGTCAGGTCAAGGACGAGCGTCCGGTGCTTGCAGCGCTGCTTGGCGGGCCTGCGCGCCGGTCGGACAAGAAGGAAAAAGTCGTCAGCGATGTGAGTCGAGGAGCTGAACAGCTTGACCTTAAGAGGATGAGACCGACATGATCGGGTGAGTGAAGGGATTAGATGCGAGAGAGAGAGAGGGGTGAAGGGTCGAAGGTGGTCGTTGTCGGTGGCGAGGCTCAACTTGGGCGGTCGGCGGCGGGCTCCCTTCCACGTCGTCGGGTCGATCGCCCGCACTCAGACGCCGCCGCTGAGACCGGCCCCAAAAGTGCACCGGCCACCGGACACCCATGCCGCCGCCAACAACCCCAAATCCAGCCTCTTACGTTCGTCCAACAAAGGAGGGAAAGGATCATCGTCACCGCAGGCCCGTCCGACCCCCTCCCACCGCTCGACTCAAAACCCACAAAGCCCCCTCACCGCTTGCCACCCCTCCTGGCCTGCTTGCCGACGTCGCGCTCAAAGCGGCCCTTCTTGGCCGCCGGCGCCGCTCGGTCACCCGCCCCGGCGCCGCGCTTCCTCCGCTCCCAAGCCGAGCCTCGCTCGCCTGACCCGGCCGGCGCCGAACCGCTGCCGTAGCCTCCGACGCCGGCCAGGCCGCCGAGGACGTCGTCCCAGCCGGTGATGGATCCGCCGCCGATCCCAAACGCGTCGTCGCGCTCCTCGCGCTCGCGTCGCTTGAGCTCCGTCTTTTTGAGCGGCAGACGGACGAACGACGACTCCTCGTACTCGTCCTGCTCTTGGGCGAGCGATTTCTTGCCCTTGGACCGGGCCGAGGACGAGAGAGAGGGCAGGCCAGAGACCGACTCCTGATGGGGCAGGGCCGAGATGGTGCCGAGCGCATAGTCCTTGAGAAGGCTCGACGTCTTTGCGCTCTCCCGGTCGGCCTGCTGCTGCTTGCCCTTGGCCCGGCCTGACTTGGGGAGATCTGAGTAGGGAACGGCGGCCAGCCGGGGCGGACGGTACAGGGCACCACTCGCCGAAGTGGAAGCTTCGGGCCGACCGTCATCGTCGTCGTCATCTGACGCAGCCTGGCCGGACGGCTTGACGAGTGCCGACGGGTTCGGCCGGAACGACATGGGGTCTGGTGGAGGGACACAGTCCAATGTCAGCTTGCCGCGACAACCAGATGACTCCCAGGTCCCAGCCGATAAGGCGCGGGAGGGGAAGGGTGGAAGACTGACCATTAGCGAGATCTTTAGGGTCTGACTCGACGGCGCCCTTGACGAGCCGGTCGACCTGCTTCTGAACCTTGGCCTCCATCCCCTTGACGCGGTCCATGACCTCACGGACGAGGACAACCTCCTCAACGAGCGCCCGTTCCGAACGCAAGGCAGAGCGGGGCCGTTGGCGTGTCGGTCGCGGGGCTGTAAAGTCATCAAGCACGCTAGAGCTAGGTTGATCCTCGACGGAGGAGCCCTCCGACGCGGCGACATCGGCGGAAGAAGGGTGGAGAGCGCCGGCAAGGAGAAGCGTGTAGGCGTGGGCGTAGGCGAGCAGGAGATTGGGCCTCAACGCAAGGAGCGACAGGCCCTCAGCTCCGGCGGCGGCCAATGCGAGCGAGCCGTCGGTGTCGGATCGAACGTTGGCAAGGAGGGGCGAAAGCGCCGTGTTTGCCTGCGCGAGCGAATTTGTGATCGCGCTGAGCGTGTCAGGCAGAGCAGCGGCGGCGGCCATCCTCGGAGCGGAATGAGCAAAGTCCTTCTGCAAGCATGTCAGGCGAGGCAAAGGCCAGAGGCAGTCAGTTTCACAACTTCCGGAACCGACACCCAGCGCCACACGCAACACAGCAAGCAAGCAAAGCACAGGTGTCTCCCTCAGTCACGGGTTTTCTAAGTCCGCCCCGTCCAAGAAGGATCGGGTTAGGCGTTATCGATCAGATGTTTTCAGTGCCCAGTGCTGATGGTCATCATTGGGAGACAACCTCCCGTGTGCTATTGCTGCTGATGCTGCAGCCTTCTGTGCTCCGAGCGTTGTGTCGGAGCAACACATGAGGAGGCGAGCTGGAGAGCTGTCGAGAGACGAGACGTACAGATGGACACGAGAGCTGGAAGACAACAGGCGCGAGACGGCGGGCGGGCAGAGAATGGATGGTCGAGGTCGGGTAGCGCCCAAGGCGAAAATCAGAAGGGCGGCCGGCCAGCCTGCGAAGGACGAGGAAAAAAAAGAAAAAGAAGGACGAGCCCAAGGGGCCATTTTCCTCAAAGGCCCCGCGCGCGCCCGGGTTGGCCGTCTCTCTCCCTCCGCCCCTTCTCCTTGCTACTCTCGCACGTCGCCCGCAGTCCGCCCTCTCCCCTTCCCGCGCCGACCAGGGCCATGAGCACGCGGTTCGTCATCCGTCGCCTCTAGCTCCCTTCTTCCTCCGCTGACACACTCTCGCCCCCGTCATCTACGCAGTCTCGACCGGCTCATCTCGCTCCTCGAGACGGGCTCGACGAGCGCCGTCAAGCAGACGGCCGCCCGCCAGCTCGGCCAGGTCGCCGCCCGCTCGTTCGGCTCCGCTTCGGCCGCCGCCGCGTCCGCCTCGACCTCCTTCCCCACCAGCATCGCGTCGTCGTCGTCGTCGTCGCTCGGCATCGGACTCGAGAGCGAGGCCGAATGGATCGAGGTTCTCGGTCTCATCGGTCGCGTGCTTCCTCACCTTCGTTCAAAGTCGTTTGACACGCGCGCCGCCGCCGCGCTCGCGCTCGAGCAGATCGCCCGAGCCGTCCCGCTCTGGTCGCCGCCTGTCACCAGTGCTGCTGTCGCCGACGCCAACGCTGGACACGTTTCCGCCGCCGACGACTCCAATGGCGACCACAAGCCACGAGCGGCAGCTTTTGCAGCGCCCGCGTCGCTCGCGCCGATCGACCTTCCCGCCCTCCTCGCGCCTGACCGACCCAAGCTGCTCGCCTCATCCGGCAAAGAGTTCGCACTCGCCTCGGCCGGAGCAGGCGTCGGCGGCGCTCCGCTCAGCGCAGCCGAGCTCAAGCGGTCCAAAGACGAGGTCATGCGTCGCATGGGCATTGCCCTCCCGGGCGGGCTTGACGACGGCCTCGGCGCGTTTGTCGACGACGAGATGGTTGCTGACGAACATAGCGCCGGCGCCCTTGAACCGCCTATGCCTTCAGCTGGAAGTTCTGCGGTCGGCAGCAGCGACGGCTTGACAACACCCAGAAATGGCGCGTCGCCGACCCTGACGGCTGCAGCCGTTCCGCCGCCGCCGCCACCCGTAACGCCGGCGGCCGCCCTCCCGCGAGGCAAACGTCAGCGCGAGCAGTTTGAGCGCGAAGAGGAGCGCCGTCAACGCGAGGCCGAGGATGAGGCCTTCCGGGGTCTCTCGGCCCGGCAGATCAACGCGCTCAAGCGCAAGCGCAAAGCTTCGGGTGGCCAGGCCGTCATCCCCTCGACGACGACGGGTGGTCCGGGCGGCAGCAAGGCGCCGAGACTCGACTCCCCCCTCTCGGCAGCGCCCTCGCCCGCGCCCTCACCGGCCGGCTCGCCTCGCGCGGCTTCCTCGACGCTCTCGGCAGCCGTCGTCATTGACCCTCAGGCCAAAGCAGCCGCCGCAGCGGCCGCTGCCGCAGCTGCCGGCGGCGCTGTCGACCCGACGACCGGGAAGGCCGACTGGACGACACATCTTGTTGTGCCCCGGTCGAGCACGGGCGCCGAGCGCTGGCCGTTTGAGAAGGTGGTTGACCAGCTGCTCGTCGGCCTCTTCTCTCCCGCCTGGGAGATCCGGCACGGCGCTTGCCTTGGCCTCAGAGAACTCATCAAGCTCCACGGTGCCGCTGCCGGCCGAGTCGTCGACCTTTCTCCCGCAGCCAACGCTGAGGCCAACGCCGAGCGATTGCTTGGCCTCGCCCATGCCGTCTTGACGCTGCTCGCGCTCGACCGATTCGGCGACTTCAACGCCGATCAACTCGTCGCCCCCGTCCGCGAGACGGCCGGCCAGGCGCTCGCAAGCATCCTTGTCCACCTCCCCGCAAACCACGTCGGCCAGGTTCATGCGGTTCTCGTCGGCATGGTCCGCCAAGAGTGGCTTGAAACGCCGCCGTCGTCGTCAAAGTCATCCACGGGGAGCAGAAGGGCGAAAGGTTACGCCTGGGAGGTCCGACATGCCGGCCTACTTGGCCTTAAATACGAGGTTGCCGTTCGAGCCGACCTCTTCGGCGCCGCTGATGCCGCTGCCATTATCAATCTTTCGTCATCCGGCATTGCCGACGCCAAAGTTGAGTCAACAGTCGACCCGCTGGCTCAATCAGCTGTCGTCAAACTGGAGCCCCAAGCGGCCAACAGGAACAACGTCAAGCGCGAGCCGGCGCCAGAGGGAGAGGAGGCAGAGGCGGCGGAGCGATTGCTGGCGGGACCTGCCGTCAAGCAGGAGGCCGGTGCTGCGCCCGCGCTGCTCCCCGGCGTGTCAAGCGGGGCTGTATCTTCGATCGACCTTTTACGCGACGTTGTCGACGCGGCTGTCCTCGGGTAGGTCGCCTTCTCTCGTACTGTGTCATTGAAAAGCGACCCTGACTGCGCGTCTAACTCTTGCCTTTTCCTCATCGTCCAGCCTGGCCGACACGGACGACGACGTCCGATCCGTCTCGGCTGCCTGCCTCCTGCCGGTGGCCGACTCGCTCGTTAGCGGACGCCTGCCCGACGAGCTCGCCCGCGTGCTAGCCGTCCTCTGGCAGGCGCTCGCTGAGGGTGGCGACGAGCTCGGAAGCAGCACAGGAGTCATCATGACGCTACTTGGTCCGTCTAAGCCTCCATTCCTCGCAGCCCTACCCCTTCGATCCTGCGATTTACGATCTTGCTTTCTTGTCTTTCTCCTTCGCACCTAGGCAAACTCATTGCCTTCCCAGAGGGTCTCGCCCAGATGGCTGCCGGTGGCCCGCTCGCGCTCGTCCAGCTCGTCCCTCGGCTCTACTCCTTCTTCCGGCACACAATCGCCTCGGTACGGCTGGCCGTGCCGCAGGCGCTACTTGTCTTCCTTCTGGCCGCCCCAGCCGTCGGCGACAATCCCGACTGGCTAGACGGCCGACTTTTTCGTTTCCTCTTCCAGAATCTCATTGTCGAGGAACGGGCCGATGTTCGCGAGGCGACTCTCGCCACCTGGCATGCCGCCGTCGACCGGCTTGGACGGACTGCCTCATTCGGAGTGGCTGCCATCGAGCAAGAGCTCACAGAAAGCCTGGCGCCTTGGCTACAGCTTACCATGTCGCCTCCAGGTGTCCCGCTCGACCCGGCACTCTTTCTCCAGGCCGAGGCCGTCGGCTCGACCGCGAGCGAAGTTAAGATCGGTCGGACCGGTCGCGAGGCCGGCGCTGGCCATGTCTCGCACAATGTCGACAAGAACATGCTCGCTCAAGATCTCTCGCTCGTCGCCGTCGACGACATCCTCAAGGGCCGGCTTGCCGCCGCTGAAGCGTTCGCCGGTCTGGTTGTCCGCGGCCCGCGAGCGGATGCGGCCTCGCCATCACTCGCGCTGACGTTCCACCGGCTGGCGCTCGAGTACCTCGGCTCGACGAGCTCGCATCAGCTCATCTTTCTCGCCGTTGTTGTTGCTGAGTGGGCCAAGGCGGTCGATGCCCAGGCAAGCCTTGCCTCGGCCGATGCACCGCTGCCGCCGCCCCTGCCCGAGGTCAACGAAGACGCCCGCGTTCTCGTCGGCCATCTCGGCGCAATCCTCGAGGGCCGGATCCCCTCGAGCTACTACGAGATGCTCCTCTTTCTCGGCCAAATCTACACTGAGTGCCAAACGCTGCTCGCCGCATTTGTCACCGACGCCGGTATCAATCCGGAACTCATCCCGGTCCTGCCGCCATCGCTCGTCCCGACCGAGCCGCCCGTGGACGTCTTTGGAATTGAGACGGCCTCACACGTCGCCGGCCCCGTTTTTGACGCGCTTGTCGCCAACGTCGGCAAGAAGACTCTGAAGACGGCCCTACCGGGCTTGCGCGAGAAGCAGGTGCGCGTTGTCAGCTCGATCAATTTCTACCTCTCGATGAAGGAGCGCCACGACCGCCAGGTCCTTGCGGCCGTCGCCTCAGCCGTCATCAGCCTGCGGACGCTGCCGGCTAAATTGAACCCCGTCATCCGAAGCATCATGAATGGCATCAAGGTATGTCGCCTACCACCCTTACGCCAACGACGATAGAGCGGTACTTTCCTTTGCTGATCTCCCACTTACCCAATGTAATCAGTTTGAGGAGAATGTCGACATGCAGCGGCGCTTTGCCCACGGTGTCGCCTCGCTCGTCGTCTTCTGCTCATCGCCCGCCTCGGCCGCGCGGGCGAACCCGTCCGATAAGATTGTCAAGAACTTGACGACTTTTGTCTGCCAAGAGGTCGCGCACACGGCCGTCTTTGCGTCGGCCAAGACGGATCGCGCAGGCATCCTCTCGCTTCGCGAAGCGGCGTCCGGATCGTCGGCCGCGACGACGACAGGGAAGAGCAGGACAAAGGACGCCGTTGTTGTTGATTCGGAGGAGGTCGTCCTCTCGCGCATCACCCGCCGGGGCGCTCACGCTGCACTCGCCCGGTTGGCTGAGCTCTTCGGACCCCGGCTGTTCGACGACGTACCCAAGATCTGGGACTGCCTTTCGTCAGCTCTTGGCTCGACGCTGGCCGGCGAGCCCTCGGCGGCCGACAGCGCCATCGCAGGCTCTGATCAGGTCGGCCAAGACATCCTAGACAACATGACGACGCTCGCAACCGTCGTTGGTCACGTCGACGACACGCTCTACCCAGCCCTGCTCGGCCTACTGCCAGCTGTCCTGCGAGGACTTCAGAGCGGTTACGCCGTCATTCGACAAAGCGCAGCCCGCTGCGTCGCCG
Source organism: Cystofilobasidium macerans (assembly GCA_014825765.1). NCBI lineage: Eukaryota > Fungi > Basidiomycota > Tremellomycetes > Cystofilobasidiales > Cystofilobasidiaceae > Cystofilobasidium > Cystofilobasidium macerans. The sequence continues at coordinate 47,205 of MVAP01000108.1, read as the reverse complement.
CCGTCTGCGCTGTCATCACCGTCGAGGGCATGCGTGCCGTCGTCGAGCATGCCCTGCCCTTCATTGGCGACCCCACCGTCGTCAAGCGTCAGGGCGCGGTTGAGCTCGTGTCCCGTGTGTCCATTCCTTCTTTAGTCTCAGGCAGAGTGCCCCAGCTGACACGCCTGACGATGCTCGCACTACAGATCTCGTCCGTACGCTCGACAGCAAGGCGCTACCTTACGTCCTCTTCATGGTGGTTCCGATACTTGGCCGCATGAGCGATCCTGACGACGACGTCCGACTCTCGGCGACGAGCACCTTTGCTGCCCTCGTCAAGATGGTTCCGCTTGAGGTGCGTCGGGTGGCCTCGATGTGTGACGTCCGTTGAGAGGTTGGGCTGACCTGGCTCGCTGTTACATTCGCCATCCATAGGCCGGCATCCCCGATCCGCCGGGCTTCCCAGACGAGCTCCTCGCCAAGCGGGCCGGCGAGCGCGAGTTTCTTAACCAGCTGCTCGACGGTAGCAAGGTCGAGACGTACACAGTTCCCGTCCCAATCAAGGCCGAGCTTCGGCATTACCAGCAAGAAGGCGTCAACTGGCTCGCGTTTCTCGCCAAATACCAGTTGCACGGCATCCTCTGCGACGGTTTGTCCCGCTTATTCCCATGCGGTCCCCCTTGCTGCGAGCTGACAGTGTTCCCTCTTCGTCCGACTCGTCGTTGTCGGCAGACATGGGACTCGGCAAGAGTCTGCAGTCTCTTTGCATCCTCGCCGGCAAGCACCACGAGCGGGCCGAGCGCTTCCGCGCGACGGGAGCGCCCGATGCCGTCCATTTGCCGTCGGTCATTGTGTGCCCATCGACGCTGACCGGTCACTGGTTCTACGAGGTCTTGAAGTTTACCGACTCGCTCCGCCCGCTGCTCTACGTTGGCAACGCGGCCGAGCGGGCGCTGCTTCTGCCCAAGCTCGGCCAGTACGACGTCATCGTCATGTCGTACGAGGTCGTTCGCAATGATATCGCCGTCTTGCGTGACCGTAACTGGCACTATTGCATCCTTGACGAGGGTCACATCATCAAGAACGGCAAGACCAAGCTGACGCAGGCGGTCAAGGCCCTCCGGGCCAACCACCGGCTGATCCTCTCAGGCACGCCGATCCAGAATAATGTGCTTGAGCTTTGGAGTCTTTTCGACTTCCTTATGCCGGGCTTCCTCGGCACGGAGCGCTTCTTCAACGAACGCTACGGCAAGCCCATCACGGCCAATCGCGACGGCAAGGCGACGCCGAAGGAGCGCGAGGCCGGTGCGTCTTACCGAGAGCCCCTCGTCCACTCGAGGCCGGCTGTGCATGCGCTGACGCTGCAACGTCTCCCTCCCCTCTTCTCTGCAGCCACCCTCGCCCTCGAGGCGCTTCACAAGCAGGTGTTGCCGTTCCTGTTGCGTCGGCTGAAGGAGGACGTCCTGCACGACCTGCCGCCCAAGATCATTCAAGACTACTACTGCTCCCTCTCGGATGTCCAAAAGCAGCTGTACGACGACTTTTCGCACTCGCAAGCAAGCTCCGACGTCGGCGACGTCGTTTCGACCGGTGGTGGCGGTAAGGGCCAGACGCACGTCTTCCAGTCGCTCCAGTACCTCCGCAAGCTCTGCAACCACCCTTGTCTTGTCGCCAAGGAGGCCGACTACCCGCGCATCGCCGCCAAGGTCCAGGCCGCCGGTGGCACCGCTGGTGTCAAGGGCCTACGCGACCTCGAGAATGCGCCCAAGCTGCAGGCGCTCAGGTCCGCCCCTCTTCTTTGTTACTCCTGCCGCAACATTGCGCTGACCACCCGTCGTGCTCACAGACAAATCTTGACCGACTGCGGCATCGGCGGCGGCGGCTCGACGGCGGCCACGACGAGCGAGAGCGACGACCTCTCGACGATGCCCCAGCATCGGGTTCTCATCTTCTGCCAGCTGAAGACGATGCTCGATGTCATCGAGAGCGACCTTTTCAAGGCGCACATGCCCTCGCTATCATACATGCGCATGGACGGCTCGACCGAGCCCTCGCAACGCCACGGCGTCGTCCAGACATTCAATGCCGATCCGTCGATTGACGTCCTCCTGCTGACTACGCAGGTCGGCGGGCTCGGTCTTAACCTGACGAGTGCCGACACCGTCATCTTTGTTGAGCACGACTGGAATCCGCAGAAGGACCTCCAGGCAATGGACCGCGCCCACCGGCTAGGCCAGAAGAAGGTCGTCAACGTCTACCGGCTCATCACCCGAGGCACCCTCGAGGAGAAGATCATGGGCCTTCAGCGCTTCAAGCTCAACGTTGCCAACTCTGTTGTCACTCAGCAGAATTCTGGGCTCGAGTCGATGAACACGTCGGACGTGCTCGACCTCTTCAAGATCTCGACGGGCGAGGAGCAAGCCGCTCAGCGCAAGCAGCAGGCCGAGCAGCAAGCCGACCGCAATGGACCCGTCTCCCAAAAGAGCCTGCTTGATGGGCTGGAGGACCTGCCTGCCGCCGACGAGTACGAAGGGCTCGGCATGGACGCCTTCCTCGGCAGCCTTCGCTGAGAGCCCCGTGACCGGACGCCACCCGCCGCCATCACCCTCTTCCGACTTTTCTTCCAGTCAGCCGTCCTTTCGTTCGCACCTCTGCACCACGCTTATCCTTTCTTTGCATGGTCGCCTTGCATTGATCTTGGCCACCCATCACGCCCACTCGCCCATTCTTGTCTGCACGCTGCCTCACTCGCATCAACCCCACCTTGCATCTGCCCCATTTCTCATCGCACGAAACTACCCCGTTGTACACGCCCGCGCTGCCTGCTTGACGAATGTCTGTGTTTCTAGCTTCCTAGTCAACGAGAACGGGGCGGAGAGGCTCGCGCCCGTCAAACACAGCGACGTATCCATAGGCTTGCTGAGCTCCAGTAAGAAAACACTTTGTTCCATCTTCCGTCGGAGTAGACTTCCGGCCGCTGTCCTACCGCGTCGCTCCGATGACGGCGTGCGCACGGAAAGCCGATCGACGTTTGCAAAAGGCGGTGAGACCCACGGCGGCTGAGCGGAAGTCTTCGGCGCAGCCTGAGGGGCGGCGGAGCTGAAATCCCGCGGGCCGCGAATTCCCAGAAAGAAACCCAAATAGACACCAGATGCCGCAAGGGAGGGCGGAGCGAAGCGAGGCGGGCCAGGAAAACAGGGGGGGTCGGCTGTACCTCTTCTCCGCCCCCTCTTCTACAACGCAACGAACGACACGGACAAACAGTCGCGATAGCTCGGTCTCTCTGGACGTTCTCTCGCCGCTCGCCTCGTGTCTCTGGAACAAGGCAGCTCCCGGCTCGAAAGGTGTGTCCCGTTCTCGCGCGCGGCTTGGAGGCGGTGCCGCACCGGCGCGCAAGAGAGCGAGCGAGCGAGACACCGACGCACGGGTAGCCTTGCTGACCAGTCAACCACTCTTCTGTCCGGCTGAAAGGCTCAAGGGTCACGAACGCTCTCCTTTGCGGCTTTCAGGCGCGTCGAGTGACAGACGGTTGCCGTCGTTGCGGCCTTCGTCGCTTCGCAACCCAGCAAGCCGGGGCCACCACCCAGCCACCCGCCCTTGCCTGGTGGCTCCTTCCCTTCCGCTTCGCCCCTTTCCCGGTCAAAGTCGCTCGTATGGCCCTCCTCTCGATCCAGTAACCCCCGGTCGACCCTGGCCACCTTCCGGCGAACCGCAACCCAGCTCGCGAACTTGCGGCCTTTGTTCGCAACCTCCCTACGACACGCGACCCCGTTCCGGCACACGCGCGCGTCAGCAAGCAATCCACAGCCGGATTTAGCCTCTTCTTGCTCCCGCCTTCAACCCTTCCTTGCCTCCTCTGCCCCATCTCCTTCCTCAGCAAATGTCCATCACGCTCGCCGCTCATCCGTTGGAGCCGCTGTCCCGCTCGCCGTGCTCGTCCCGGACGCCGACTCCTAGCGTGCACGCGGCTGCTGCTGCTGCTCAGATGCCCTCGCCGCCGACAACGACGCCCTCTTCCTCTCAGTCCTCGTCGAGCTCCTCACCCTCAACGACGACCACCCCTCTCTTTCACCTCCAGCTGACGGCCGCGTCGTCAGTCTCCCTAGCGCTCGATGCAACGACGAGCTTGCCCGCTTCCGGGCCGGCCTTCGGTCAGGAGGACGAGACCCCCGTCGAGGACGACATTGACGAGACTGGAAGTGCAACGAGTGAGCTGCCTTATCCGGCATGTGACCTCAAGCGCGTCCGGTTCCCATGCCCCGTGGCTGAGGCCGAGCGGTTTGCCGTACGTCGCTCCTACTCGCTCCGGCTGACTGTCGCGCATGTGCGCTTGCGGTCGTGTATGGCCAGGGGCTTACCCGCCCTTTGTCCTCTCAGTCGCTCCATGTCACATACTCTCCGGCCGAGTACGATCGGACCCCGATCCTCATCTCGGAGGAGGGCCGGTCGTGCGTCCTGCCCGAGAGAGGGTCCAAGCGGTGCTACTTCTACCAGCCCGACGTGACCAACGACCTTGTCATCGACGAGCTGGCCGCCGGTCCCGCCGGTGAGGATGAGGATGCTTCCGAAGTCGAATCGGACGAGAGTGCGGCGGCGAGCGCCGTCTCGGCCGACGAGGACGAGATGATGGACCGGCGGATCGCCATGATGCGCTCGATGGGCCTCGCCGTTGCCGCCGGCCTGGCCGCGGCCATGGACGACGCTGCCGCCGGCAGCAGTGGTCCGATTCGCCGTAGCCCAAGCGGCACCGGCGACCACTCGCCCGCAGCAGTCAAGACGGAAGACGTTGAACAGGCCGGTCAGAAGGAGCTCGATGACGAGCTCGTTCGCATTCGCGAACGCTGCCGGACCCGCTTTGGACTTTGGCGAGTCGAGACGGCCGAGTTTGCATCGGAAGGTCTGTCCTCCTACTCTTCTTCGCTGGTATTTCATGCGTCTCCGTGTGACTGACTATCCTTTCATCTCAGATCCGAACGCCTGCGGTAGCCCGCGGGAGCCTTGCACACCCAACCCCTCGCCGATGTCTCCTCCGATGGCTCTCGGCGGCTCGGCTTCCGGCACGACGGCGGCTGACGGCAATTCGCCGACGCCGCCAGCCGTCGTTGCCGCGAGCAGCTATTCGTACTTTGGTGTCCCGAGCGACTCGCGGCGGCGATCGTCATCATCGTCGATCCAGCCGATAGCAATCCCCCCTCGGTCCGCTTCGGGCGCGGTAACGGCATCCACGGGCGATGCGAGCGGCAGCGGGAGCAGCCCGATAGACGGCCCCGCCTCGGCGACGCCGACAAGCTCGCTCGTTGGTCTCGCGATGCCGCGCAGGATACCGTCGCGCAACGACGAGGACGGAGACGAGACAGGCTCGCCTACCTCGCTCGGTGCCGCTAGTCCCGCGACGCGGCGCATGATGTGGTGCCAGATGATGCGTTCGGGCCCGCTTCCGACGGCGTACACGGCCGACGACTCCGAAGAGGAGGAGGAGCTCGTTCCCCGCTCGCCGGCCCATCGGCTTGAGGACGAAGAGGAGCATCAGGACGAGAGCCGAGGCATGCGTCGCTGGTTGTTTGACGGCTCGTCCGGCGGCCCGATTGTTAGCGACTCGCCACCGCCAACGCCAGGCTGGGATGACGGCGCTTCTTCATTCCTTGCCGGCGCTGTCGCTAGTAGCAGCAGCAATGGCGGCCGTCCAGCACTTGCCCGGACCTCAGGAGGCGGATTCCCGTTCACCCGCGTGCGCTCGCTGCCGGCTTCATCGTCAACCTCGTCCTCGGTCTCGTCTTCGACGGCCTCCTCGCCGCCTCCGACCGCGACGAGCTTTTCGGTCGCCCGTAATGGCTCGTCCTCGACTGTCCATCTCGGCGACTCGGTCTGCACACTCGCTTTCGCCAAGAAGAGCCCGCCGGTGACGCCCTCTGCGCCGACGGCGTCACTCCTTCGATCAGCACTCGCCCCTTCCCCGCCCGCGGCGATCGACACGGCTCTTACACCGACGGCTTCCGGCGTGACGATCAACGACCCGGCAGCCTACTCGACACCGACTGCTAGCTCGTCCGCGGCCGACCTTGGCGCGTCAGCGTCCGCCTCCTCGCTTCACCATCTGCTCGCTTCGCCGTCATCGTCGGCCTGCTCGTCGACCGACACTTTCCTGACCGACTCGGATCCGCCGTCGCTCGTCAGTCTCGCCAGCGGCTTTAGTAGCGGTAGCAGTGGCTCAAGCGAGCATGGCGAGCCAACAGACTCCATCGGCCTCCGCCACCTGGACCGGTGGGACCTCCACACCGAGCTTGCGCGAAGTCCCGCCTTCCGCTCACCGTCGGCGGGCGCCGACAAGCGCGACGACGTCTTTGGCGGCTGGCCCGCCGGTGCCGAGGCGAGCGAGTACCTCCTCGGCTCGCGCGACATCTGGTGAGGCTCGCGCGTCCCACGCCTTCCTCCTATTCTCTCATTCTCCGCATAACTCCCTACACATCCGTTCCCTTGCATGCCTCGAATTTCTCACGACCTGTACCTCTGTCGCCCCGCGCCGGGGTGTTTCGCAATCATCTCCTTCCTCAGCACAATAGGCCTCTCCTCGCTGTCTGCGCATTTCGTCCATATGCACGCCCCCGCCCCGGCTGCCCCTGCCTGTCCCACTCTTACGCCGTTCTCTTCTCATGACGTTTCTGCCGCACAAGTCGCTTTGGAAACAATCTTGCTCAACTCCTGGCTGTCCCCCACCCCATCTCGCGTGTTTCGGTTGGATGCGACAGGCGACGTTAGCAGGCCATAAAATAGTGATCGGCCGACTTCAACAGGGAGGAAAGCTTGGACATGGGTGCGTCTAGGCCGAGCGTACGTCTTGCGATCCGATTGCGTGTCCAGATTGCTTCTGAAAGTCCTGCGAGTCACGAATTTATGGTCAGAGATACCTGTAGATCTAGCCCGCTTAATTTGACAGCGATCCGATGCTATCTACATGCTACCGAAAATCGAGCTCATGTACCACTTGCCGATTAGCCAGAGGACGCGCGAAGGGTCGCTTTCGGAGCAGTCACATGCGCGTGCGTTCGGTGACGACGCCTCTCTCTTATCCGCCCGCCCATCTCGCTTGACCTCCGTTCTCGCCGAGATGACCCTTCATCCGATCCCCTCAGCGGCCCGAAGGCTCTCACCACCAGACCCGCTCGCCATCTCGCAGCCTGTGCCGCCCGCTCGGGCGCCGACCGACAGCCTCGCCGCCGCCGTCGGCTCGCTTCCGCAGGCTGACGGGGTCGTCGGCCTGACTTATGCTGCACCTCCGGCGGCCGCTCCGGCAACAGCCCTGCCCTCGCAGCGCCTGACCACACAACTATCGGACCTGCTGCTTTCGGCCGTTGTCCCGGGCATCCCACCGGCGTCGAGTTCGGCAGCAGCAGCTGACGCCGGCCCGCGCAAGCTGAGCTCACGCAAAGAGGAGCTCAACCTCACGAGCACGACCGGCAACTTCCGGAAGTTCGTCCTGAAGGTTGGGGTTGTCTTCTGGCTCCAGGATCGTATCGAGGAGGTCTTCACCTGGCGCAAGCCAGCCTGGAGCGTGTGCTTTGCCCTCGCCTGGGCCCTGATCGGTCGGTCGGCTTGTTGCCTCTGGTCGCTCACAAGAGCCAGTGGTGATGCATGCTGACGTTGGCTTAGTCTTCTCGCAGCCTTCTACCCGCATCTGCTGCTTATGGTGCCATCGGTCATCGCCTTGGCCGTCCTCCTCAACCCTACCGAGACGCAGGACAAGGTTGGCATCGCCCGCCCGTCGGCCGTGCCCTCAGCGGCAGCGGCAGCGGCCGCCTCGGGTCGAGCGTCGACGTCTCCGACGCGTCGCCTCTCGACTGCCTCTGGCATGACTCCGTCCTCTGACTGGGAGAGCCGCATCGGAGGCTCACACGGTCGGAGTGCGTCCATCGCCAGCTTGAACTCCGGACAGGAGCGAGACGCGAGGGCGAGCCGGAGGGACTCGTCGTACTCTGAGGTGCGTAAAGGTTTACTACGAGGCCATTCCTGCATCCTAACGGCTTTCGTCACCCGTAGTCGCCGTCGGAGAAGAAAACTGGCTCCAACTTGCCGCCTCCAACGCAAGGAGGCACGCCCGAGTCGCTGTCGACGACCTACTATTCCAATATCCAGGGCATCCAGAACCTCATGGGTCTCTTGTGCGGCTGGCTGCTCAAGGGCTTGCACACGGACTGCAGATTGTCATACTGACGAGAATCTCTGCCCGCAGCTCCGATATTCACGACCTTGTCACGCCTCCGCTTGCGGCCGTCATCTCGCCAACCTTCCCTCTCCACAACACCCTCATCGCCGCAAACGTCCTGGCCCTGGTGGGCGTCGCACTCGGTGGCGGCTGGGTGCCGACTTGGGCGGTGCTGCTTCCGCTCGGCTGGGGACCTTTGCTCGTCGGCGCCATGTGAGTCCGCGCAAGGACCGAATTCTGCAGGTCGTCGGACGTCGCTGATCAGCTCCTCATGTCTCAGTCCACTCTCGCTTTGGTCGTCTGGCTCAGCCCTCGCGCCCTCGCCTGCCCTCCTCGCCCCGCTCGACAAGACGTATCGCCTACTGCTCGACGATCAGGTACCCGCGGAGATCTTTGATCAGCCCCGTGTCGAGGTCTCAGTATGGGAGACCCAGCGCTGGGGCCTGCTAGAGGCTGGCGGCGAGGGCTGGGGCCGCAGCCGCTGGGAGGGTCGCGAGGTCGGCAGCTCAGTCACAGGCACGCAGGGAGCCGAGTACGTCCAGTCGAGCCAAGTTTCTGCCCTCGCTCTCTCCTTGACATCTAGCCTCTGCTCCAGGGTCGGCTCGCTCGAGGGCATACAGCCGACGGGCGGCTGGGATTGGCTTCCTCACGAGGCGTGGTCGATCGACCACCTCGGCACGACCTGGACGCCATCTTTCGCACGGCTCACTCTGAGTGCGTCAAAGTGCCCCTTTGATGATCTTCTCTGAAAGCAAAGCTGATTTCTCGGATCATCTATCAGACGGCTGGATTCATCTCGATGAGAGTCATCGCGTGTCGCCAAGGGGCCAAGATGGCGGGACAGAGGGCAGCCTCCGTCGGCGACGCTGGTGGCGGAGAGCAGTGCAAACCGACGTGTGAGGCGATATTGTCTTGCATGCTGTACATTAGAGGTTTCGGGACTCGGCGTTGGGGGCGATCCACTAAGCGCGCCAGTCGCCCGCACGGATGATTAGTTCCGGCGCACGCCGGCATTGCGACTCGCGCCGTCCCTCCGACGCGTCAGCCCTTCGAACAGCATCTTGTCCGCCAGCCATGCACGCCATGTTTTCTCTCCCTCAGCGACAGATCTATGTGCGTCAGTGACCTTGATTCAACTCAGGCGGCGCCTTCTGACGAGCAACGGCACGGCTCGCTCGCCTTCGATCTTGATTCAGCCGGTCGACGCGAGCTCGCCGGCTGTGCTTTCGCCAACGTCAACGACGCCCGCCCTCGGCCCGCGGACTACCGTCGTCTTCAGGAACCTCGCTGGCGAGGGCAAGGCTTATACGCTGCAAGGCTGCTCGGTCGCCAAGGTCGTCATCGGTCCGTGTCTGCTCAGGCACACCGTTGCTACGGCTTGCGTTGAATCTTCAGCCGCTGCGCCTCGGCTGACGGTCGCCCTTCTCCGACTTTGGCCGCAGATGGATGCTCCAATTTCACCCTCCGCATTAATACGCCCCTCTTGACAGGCACGCTGGAGGTCTTCAATTCGCGCGACCTGACGATTCACCTAGGCTCGGCCGGCGCACCTCAGCCGGTTGCCGCGACCGTCCTGCTCGACCCGCCGCTGCCCAATGTTCAACTAGTCGTTCCACTCGCCCAGCCGTCTCCGAGCTTTGTCCTCTCGACAGCAATCCCGCCTTCGGCCAAATTGACATCGCCCGAGTCAGCTTGGGAAGGAACAACACTGCGAGCAGCAGCGGTGGCCGACGGTGAGGACGATCTCGTCTTGCTTGTCGCGCCGCCGCCAAAGGGGGGGCCGGAACAGAACACGATTCGACTGGAGCTGGACGAGTCCGGCGGCTGGCACTGGGCTATCAGCGGGCTCGAGCGCGAGGAGGCAGGCGGCGAGGGCGATGGTTATCCAATTCTGCGATAATTGCCTCAGAAGACGAGTCCTGTGGAGCGAGCTGAAGACCGGCAGCGGAGCAAGTGCTTTCGAGGAGATTGTTAAAGTACAGACAAAGGACATGGCTACAGTCTTACGAGGACGATGTGTTCCGTTTCAGGCGGTTGTGCCCGACATGTCCGGGTACCGATCCCCCTCGACCTTGATTTCGTCAAGGATCGCCCGAATCTGCTTGTGTTCGTCCGCGCTCAAGGTCACGTCGGCCGCCTTGATGTTTTCCTCTAGGTATTTGACTCGCTTCGTTCCCGGGATCGGGATCGCACCGTTGTCGACGACCCAGGCGAGCGCGAGCTGGCCAACGGTCGCCCCCTTAAGCTGGGCGAGCGCCTCGAGCTTGCGGACAAGCTTGAGATTGGCGTCGAAGGCCGTGCCCGAAAAGCGAGGGAGGTACTTACGGAAGTCACCGTCGGGGATGTCTTCCGGCTTGAGCCACTTGCTGCCGACGAGGCCGAAGAGGCCGCGGCCTAAGGCAGGGAGAACCAAGGATCAGTCGGCTGGCTTTCTATTCTCATGTCGACCAGCATGATCGACTGACAGAGGGGCGAGTAGGCGACGACCTGGACACCGAGCTCCTTGCAGGCATCGAGCACACCGTTTGTCTCGATGTCGGTCGTGCACAGGCTGTACTCCTCCTGAATTGCTGCGATCGGCGCTATTTTGTGGGCCCGGCGAAGCGTTTCAGCCGAGACCTCGGAGAGGCCGATGAAGCGGATCTTGCCCTCGTCCTGAAGCTCCTTCAACGCGGCGACTGTCTCTTCGATCGGTGTTTTGGGGTCGACCCGGTGCTGGTAGTACAGGTCGATCTGGTCGACCCCGAGCCGCTTGAGCGAGGCCTCGCACGCTTCGCGGACGTAAGCTCGGTCGCCCCGGACGCCGGCAAACGAGCCGCCCTCACCACGGATGATACCAAACTTGGTGCAGAGGAAGACCTTGTCACGCTGAGTCTTTAGAATCGAGGCGAGGAGCTCCTCGTTACGGCCGCTGCCGTACATGTCGCTGCGAAGTTGATACATTCGTCAAGGTCAGTCAAGGATTCTCCGACAAGGAGAGAGGATGACGCCGATCGACGTACGCCGTGTCGATAAAGTTAACGCCGGCGTCGATGGCAGCCTGGATGGTCTCGCGGCCCTCAGCCTCGTCCGCAGGGCCTGAGGGATACAGGGTCAGACTCAAACCCGACTGTCGCAGTTGAGCAGGAGAACGACGCACCGTAGAACTCCGAGAGGCCCATCGCCCCGAAGCCAACGATGCTGACCTGAGTGCCGTGGAAGTCGATCTGTCGCAGCGAATAGTGTGATGACTGTCAGCTCAGCTCGAGGTTGGCAGTAGCGAGGCAGGACGGAGACGAACGGTGCGGATGGGCATGCTTGGGATGGATGACAACGGTCAAGAGGGATGCGACTAGTCGAAGGGGGTGTATGCGCGCGCTGTATAGACAAGCGAGAGTTAGCTCGAGGTTGAGTGCCAGGTTGTTGTCATGCAGCCCGACTAACTATTGTAAAGGATAGCTGAGTGGACGGCGTCTCGGGAGATGGGAGTCGAGAGACAAACGAGGCGAGTCGCCCCTTGAAATAGGGCTGACTGTCGGGGTGGAGGCCCGGCCTCGAGCTCGGCCAGCCTACGTGGCCCTCTCCATCATCTCGCCCGAGGACAGGAGAGGGAAAATGCCGCCGTTCAGCGTCTACACCATATGCAAAATCAGCCATGAAAATACATTGCGCTCTGGCTGTCACGGGCATCTCTGTCGCCGGAGGAGCAAGCCGACGATCTCTTCCGGCGGGCCGCGCTGCTGCGCGAATGTCACCTCCCCCTCGGGCGACTCGCTCGCTAGATACACATTCACAGCGACCGTGGCCAGTCTTTTGTCGACCATCTCCCCCAGGCGGCGCACGCTGGCGAAAGCGAGTATGACTCTGCCTTGATGCTGCCTACCATCTTCGTGCGTCTGGCATGAGGGGCCATTCGCAAAGGCCTTCCGCATGCTGACTGTAGAAACCGGCCGCTCTCCGGCCGCAGCCTGCCCTTCCGGCCGAGATCCTGCTCGGCATCCTTCGGCAGGCAGGTCGCGAGTGCGAGCGCACATCGACAAGGACACTCGGCAAGCATACCGCGACATCGCTGTCAGACTGTCGCTTGACGAACGCGCGATTTCTGGGAGGTACGCCTAGCCTTCCGCGTCGATCGCACCTCGTCATCTGGGCAAGAGGATTCGGCGTCGACGGCCGGCGTGTGAGCACGAGAGGACATGGTACCACGGCTTTTCGTTGCCAACGGCACCAGATCTCTCCTACTCGTCGTCTCGATCAATTCATCTAAGGGGGTCCATGAAATCAGGGCGCAAGCCTGCGCGCTCGCAAGAGAACAGGTAAGGGGAAGTTACTCCTTCTCGCCCGAGGTCTTCTCCTCGTGCTTGTGGGTGAGGATCTTCTTGGTGAGGACCTTGCCCTCAGTGTCGAGCGTGTAGACGAGCGGGACGCCGGTCTCAAGCTCGAGGCCAGTGATGTCGTCCTTCGAGATGCCCTCGAGGTGCATGATGATGGAGCGGAGCGAGTTACCGTGCTGCAGAGCCAAACGGAGGTAAAAGGTCAGTCAATTGAAGTGTTAAAAAACGGTGAAGCAAGCGAAGGAACGGACAGCGGCGACAAGGACCTTGGCGTTGGGGTGGTCCTTGAGGACGGCAGGGAGGATCTCCTTGAAGTAGTAAGGGAGCGTGCGGGCGGCAGTGAGCTGTAAAGGATGGTCAGGCTCAGTCAGCCTTCGAGCGCGAGGAGATGTGCAAGTGAAGGCGCAGCGACGAAGACCGACCTCGAGCGACTCGCCGGTCTTGCCCGGCGGAGGGACGTCGTACGAGCGACGCCAGATGTGCTGATAAACCAGGAAGGCAATCGGAAGTCAGCAGCCAAACGGATCAAAGCGGCTCGGACGGGGCCGTGCTTGAGACGGGCGCCCGAACAAAGGCGACGGCGCCGGCAGGCAGAGGACGCACGACCTGCTCGGCTCCCCACTTGGCCTTGGCGTCGTCCTTGTTGAGACCGGTGAGGTCACCGTAGTTGCGCTCGTTGAGAGCCTCGTCCTTCTTGACGTCAATCTTGCCGTCGAGGCCGAGCTCGGTCAGGATGATCTTGCACGTGTCCTGCGCGCGCGAGAGGTCCGACGTGAAGGCGATGTCGAACTCGGTCTGTCCGTTGGCGATGAGCGACTTGGCACCCGAGAGGGCCTCGCTGCGACCGAGGTCGGTCAGCTTAGCGTCGTACCATCCGGTGAAGAGGTTCCTAGGAGGTGTGACGCAGGCGAGCGTGCAGACGAGAGAGGCGAGTTCGGAGGGAGCAGGAGAAAGATAGGGAACGCGGTCAGCCTAGCTCGTCGTCGCCGACTGAATGCCAATAGCGCAGTCAGCTCAATCACGCACTTGAGGTTCCACTCAGACTGGCCGTGGCGAACAAGGACGAGAGTCATAATGAGAAGAAAGGAGGGGGAAGGGGTTGTTTGGGGTAAGTCGTTTGGGGTAAGTCGTGGTTGGGCAACTGGACAGGGCGGGAGCCAGCGCGTTTGGCGGCCTCGCCCGAGATGGCGAGCGCTGGGAAAAGGGCGGCAGTGGCCCAATGAGATCTCGCCGTCTAAGTCCGCCTATTGCGGCAACGGATATCGAGTATTCCCCAAGGCATCGATCGGCTCGCACATACGTCAACGTCCACCTGCTCAACAGGTCACTCTCTCAACGCTCGATGAGCGTCCTGGATGAACCTGCGCTTGACAATGTGCAGGACGACAGCGAATGGCAGCCTAAATCTACATGCTACAGTCGGTGTTTGTTGATGCGAGTTCCGGAAGGCGGGATGGTACAGACATAAGGGCAGCGGAGCGTGCGGAAGAGAGGCCTTGGGTGATGCTACAGTGGGACTTGGGGGCTGGACGAAAGCAAAGCAATTGGCGAGGGAGGCCGAGCGAAAATGAAAGGGTCAGGCTTCTAAAGAGTGTTGTCTCTAAAGGCAAGCCGAAGGGGGCAGGGGGGGAGCGGAGTCGAGACCTCTGAGAGTGTCGAGGGCCACCGTCTAGACCGAATTCGAGTTGTCGGCGCACGTCCACGGGCTGCTGCCCTCCGCCTTGATGAGGTCCAGGATGGCGCCGTACGCTCCGCCAATCGTAAAGAAGGTGCCGCAGCAGAAGATGAGGAGCGCCCAGAAGCAGTGGAAGCGGTAACCCCACGTCTTGTCGGTTGCCCAGCGGCCACGGTTGTCCTTCCACCAGATCGCGCAAAGCAGCTGCATGCACAGCGGCGTCGCGAAAATGGCACCGAGGAGACCGACGAGGCCTAGAGCGGAAGGCGTAAAAAAATGATCAGTGACAGAGCCTCGGGTCGGCCAAAAGGGAAGGCTCGCTACGCACCTCCAAAGACAGGGACGGCCGAGGCAATAACGTAGGAGAAGAGGATGCAGCCAGCGCAGCACGAAAGCCAGCCGACCCAGTGCGCGACCGAATTGTCGGTGAGCGACTTCTTGCCGTGGAAGAGGCGGACAAAGATGTACTTGCTCGACATGTGCGAGAAGATCTGCGTGTAGCAGGCGAAGACGGTCAGTTCCACTGGTAGCTGACCAGTCATGAAGTGACTCCGCAGCAGGACGCACGCAGATGGTGACAAAGAGAGCGGGGATGGCGAGACCGTAGGCGATGCGCTTGAGGAGCGGGCCAGCCGAGCCTAACGCAGGGTTAGCGACGTACTGCCCGCAGCACGCGTAAACGACAACGCCGACAATCGTGTAGACGAGCGTAACGACGATCTGGCACAGGCCCATCGCCTTGTTGTACTGGCGGGGATCCTTCATCTCGGCGATGACCGGGTAGAACGCCGGCGTGCCCGAAAAAGCGAAACAGACGGTCGCAATCGCGTTCATCGCCTCGGCAAACGTCGGGTCGCCGACGGCGACGACGTCGAGCTTCCAGTCGCCGAACATGGGCGCGTCGGCCGGCCGGTCCTGAACACCGACGGCGATGGTAACAGTGCCGACTGTGGGGCGAAGTCGACGAATCAGCAGTTAGTGATTTGGCTCCAAGAGTCTCGCAGCGGGAACGAGCAGAGACTCACGAGCTGAAAGGATGGAGACCATGCCGACCCAGCCGAGCCAGCTAACCTTGTCGAGCGTCTGGATGGAAGACAGGCCGAAGCCGATGCCGGTGACGATGGCGACCCAGCCGGCCGTGCAAAGTGCGTGAATCGAGACGGCGTTGAGCGAGATAGAGAGAGAGAGGAGACCAGAGCCGGCCAGGGCGGCGCAGTAGATGAAGAACATGCCGCCGAGGATTTCGCGCCCGATCCGGCCGCCAACGATGTGGCCGACCTCGGACGGGCCCCAGATCTCGGGATGATTGCGCTTGCTCTGGCCGACAACCCAGTCGGACCCTGCGAGGCGAGCAAATGGAACACGCGCGGTTAGTTGATGTCGTTCGGATCCCATAGCGGCATGATCCAGCACGCACAGGTGGTCATGCAGGCGACAGCTACGAGGATGACCATGCCCGGCAGGAGTCCGAGAGCCTGAAAGACGGAGGGAATGGCAAGCACGCCGAGGCCGATTTCTGTTGGCAAAGTCCCGATAGTCCAAGCGTCAGCCGGCCGTACACACGTCAAACAGTATTGCACGCGCCAGCGCAACTGCAAGGACGTACGCGTCTTCATGAGGAGGACAGAGGTGCCAAACCAGCCGAGCTAAATTGCGGAAGCGCGACGAGAAGATGCGAAAGGTCAGGTCAAATGGTTTGAATGAGACTTGAACGTCAGCAAGGTTAAGGAAGGTTATGGGACAAACGTTGCGGTAGTTCGGACCGTCTGTAGGACAGTGCAAGAAAGAAGAAAAGGTTAGCGCCAACAGACGATCATGAAGAGGGAAAAGAGGACGTGCCTGCGCTAATGACGCCAAAGACGGCGTCGTGAATCTCACCCTCCTTGAGCTCGATGCCACCTTCGCTCTTGATTTTCGGGTGGACGACGACTTCATGGTCGACGACGTCGAGTGTGGTGGAAGAGGACGACTGCATGGAGCTGGCTAGGCGGCTGGTCGAAGTGGCTGGCGGGGCTGTCCGTAAAGGAGGTCCGGGGTTGAGAGCGAGCTGTCGGCAAAGGGAGAGGAAAGAGCGAGGGACTTGGAGAAGCGAAGAAGGTGGGAAGGGAGGGCGGCCAGGCCGGGTTGTGGGAGGACAGAGAGAGCGTGAAGGGGTGACGGTGAGCTGGTAGAAGGGGAGGCAAGGGGGCAAGCAAGTGCAGCAGCAGCACGACCCGACACTCGGCCCGACGCCTCGTCGTCAGCTAAAGCTGCGGGTGCAGCGGCGTTGATCGCCCGAGGTTTGAAACGCTCAGGAAAGTCGAGGGGCCATCCGAAAGCAGAAGGGGGTCTCCGTCATCGACGCGCTCCCGGCTTCTTTATTTTCCGACGGCCGCCGGGGACCGCGAGCGCGAGTCCCGACGGCGGCAGTTAGAACCTTGCGTCAATCGGCCCGATTCCGGAGGGGGAGGTGCATAGCTTTGCGAGAGGTGGATCGCACGAGCGAGCGAGCAAGCACGCGAGAAGCAAGCGTTCCGGTCGCAGCAGAGGTCATGACTTCAGCTACACTGGTGTGATTGCAGCGCAAGCGGCGAGCACTTCGCTGGCGCAGCGGCAACAAGCGGCCGACTGCTGGACGCGCGCGCTTGTGCTCAGGGCCGCCAAGACGACGACGGCCTCGAACGCTCGAGGCGACGGCCAAATGCATGGGCCCATCAACCGCCCGGTCCCGCGCAGCTAGCCGAGCGACGACACTCGGGGTCCGATCGAGGACGGGTGTGACGCACAGCGGAACGTCCGTCAGACGGCTGAGCAACGCATGGTGCGTGGGAGCGTCAGTTCTCAGAATGCAGAGAACACGCTTCAGAGCAGACGTACCAAACCGAGCGTGATGTGACGCCTAGCACTCTCTTGTCTCAGCGAATCCTGCTCACAGCAAAGGCGTCAATCGGGTACGGAGTTGGAGAGATCACGGTGAAGCTGAAAACCGAGACGACAGACTCACAAGCAGGAAATTCAGGAGAACGATAGCTCACGAGCTTTCGCCCCAGCTTTTGCATTGATCTGGACCGAGCGACAAACGCCGGCGATGCGGCAGGAGGTGCGACCGAGGGTGTGCAATCACGCCCCCCGCCGGACATAAACCGTCCAGAGCCGACCGATGGGGAGGATGAAGGCTTTGGCGAAGGGCGGCGCGAGGTAGACAGATGCGGCGATTCGAGCGGGAAGGAGGGCCTGGGGTCAAGGGGTGATCGAGGCGTAGTGCGCAGAGGTGTCAGCAAGCGTTGACACGTTCATCGCCGCCACAGTCGGGCCGGACTTTTGTAAGCATGTAGGCGGCGACAGCGTTGGCGACGTCTCCTGCGAAGTCCTTGCCGGAGATGGGCAGCGCAACATCGCTCTTCGGCGTCGGCGTCGTCGTCGACACCGTCACCTCGCCCGCAGTCGCCAAAACTGCCCCCGGGCCCAGCTCACTACCCTTAACCGTCTTTGGGAAGCCAAAGAAGCCGTACCGCCGGCCGACGCGCTCGACCTTGCGCTCGCCTTCCTCGAGCCAGCGCTCGACCGTTCGTGCCTCGGCACCGCCGACCGCACGCTCGGCAGCGATCATCCGGTCGACAACGGCCTGCCCGCCGCCGACGGAGCGGAGGCCGTAGAAGAGGCCGACAACGGGCAGGATGGCGGTGATCTCGTGTAGGAGACCGAAGGAGACGACGAGCGTGGGCAGCGGAACCGATGGGTGGAGGACGTGCAGCCGTTGCAACGCTGGGAACCGGTTGAGCAGCCGGGACTGTACCGGTGACGATGAGGAGTGCTTCGCCGAGGTGCCTGAAAGGGGCGACGGCGGAGGGGTGGCCGGCATCGATCGTGCCTCAAGTTTTGATGCTGCCGTCGAATAGAGATGAGCGCTTGCGTCCTCACAGCCGATGTCAGCTGCCTCCTACCTGGCGCCTAGCGAGGAGTTCGCTGTCGATGGTGTCGTTGTTAGGAGCGTTTCAAGGTCCTGCCTCGCTTCGACCTTGCTTTGCCCGCCGACGGCCACCAGTAAGGACTCGACGACGTGCCACATCTCAAAACTCGCCTAAGTTCTTGGTCTATCTCACCCGGTAGATACAACTCAGCGGTACAAACACAGTCATGTCTATCAGCAGGGAGAGTAAGAAGCTCCTGATCGAGTGTGAGCCTCTTTGTCGCCTCGGCGCACGGCGTCTGCCGCAGCCGATACCCTGATCTGGCCTGACCCTGCCCTGCGCCTATTCTCGACCAGCATCGGTTTACCTTGCGACCTCGGTGCATAACTCCTGCTGTTCAATCGGCATAGGCACCTGGCTGATTGCAATCTTGCGCCACTTCACAGCTACTCGCACTCTGTCCGTACCCTGGTCCGCCTCGTGTACCACGTATAGTCGTACTCATGGCACCTCACCTCTGCCCTCGCTTCCGGCAGATGCTTCCTACAAGCTCATGGAGCAGGTATCACCCGGCTCTGCTGAGCGGCGAAAGTCGTCGGCCAAGGGCAAGGAGGCTCTCGCCCGGCTCCAGTCGTCAACGGCCGCGAAGCTCGTCGGTGTCGAGCTGAACGAGCATGAGGAGGCCCTCTTGAACGAGGTCATCAGCCCAGAGGACATTGAAGTCGGTTTTGGCGGTGCGGCTCCCTCCGTTTCACCGTGACCATCGCCGTGGCAGATGCTGACAAGCAATGGCTTGGTTGTCGAGCAGACATCGGCGGCCTCGAGCCGATCATCGAGCAGCTGCGCGAGACACTCACCCTCCTCCTCTACCCACAACTGTTCGCATCACACTCGGGTGGCCTACTCGCGGCACCGAAGGGCATCCTGCTCTACGGCCCGCCAGGATGCGGCAAGACGATGCTAGCTAAGGCACTCGCGCGCGAGAGCGGCGCGACTTTTGTGCGTCTTTCGCCAGCCGGGCCGAGCCACAGCAGTCAGCGAGAGTCGTCAGACTGACAGGACTACCACCTCGCAGATCAACGTGCCGCTATCGAGCTTGGCGAGCAAGTGGTACGGCGAGTCGAATAAACTCATCGCCGGCCTCTTCACTCTGGCCAAGAAGCTTCAACCAACAATTGTGCGGCTACTTCGTTCTCTGACGGTGACCATCCGGTCGCTTGCTAATACAGCTCAAGCCGTTCGCCTTTCGCGCAGATCTTTGTCGACGAGATTGACGCGCTCCTGCGAGATCGTTCGAGCGATAGTCACGAGGTGACGTCGACGATCAAGGCTGAGTTCCTAACGTTCGTCTAACCTTCACTTGATTACAAATCCCCCGTCGATCGGAATTGACCTCGGACCCAACCCTTAGGCTTTGGGACGGCTTGACGACCGGCGAGAACAATCAGATCCTCGTCCTCGGTGCGACTAACAGGCCAAACGAGTACGTACAAAGGCCAAGTCAACAGCAGCTGCTTGCCTACTGACGTGTACTTCATGGCGGTCACTAGCATCGATGCTGCTTTCCTGCGTCGAATGCCGAAGAAGTTCCAGGTCTCACTGCCGGACGCTGCCCAGCGCGAGCGCATCCTCTCCCTCGTGCGACTCTCTTTGTCGCCCTTGCTCTTGGACCGAAGTGATGCGGGCTGACACCTCGCCGTGTTGCAGATGCTACGCTCGACGCCGCTCGACCGGTCACTGTCTATCAGCGAACTCGCCGCCTTGACTCCGAACCGTTCGCCGGCCGACCTCCGTGAGCTTTGCCGGGAAGCAGCGATGCGGCCCCTGCGTGAGGCTATGCGTAAGAGCGGCTTCCGGCCAGAGTCGCTTGCCGATGGGTCCGACGGACCGAAGGCGCCGCTTCATCTGCGCGAGCTCCGGCTCGCAGACTTCTTCGAAGAGCGCTCAGGCGAGGGCGATGGGCTCGTGAGGGATCTCGACTGAGCTCGCGGCGAGAGGAGCGTCGACGAGGTGCAGCCCGTTGGATCTCATGCGGACGTTTCGTTCTGATGATTTCTGAACGACTTGCAAAGGCGCTCGGCGCTGCACAAGATTTCCGCTTCTCGAACAGCAGCCCCGTCTCTGACCACGCGCGCACCTCCGGCCCGCAACGAGCTCCGGCAGCTCAGTATGTGCAAAGCCATGCGCCAGCGCCAGCGCCTGTCAGACATTCGAGTTGCAGTACGTTTCCCGCCAGTGAATGCCAGCTTCAACGACAATCCAGAGCGCAACCTGTCGCTGCTTACCGTCATCATCGGCACGGACCCTCCTGTATTCGATCGCGCCTCCTGCTCAGCCCGCGCCGGCTGCGACGAAGTTCGCTTCTGCGCGCTCGCGTCCAGATTGCGCTCGCTCGAGATTGCGATCCGTGACGGACCGGCTTGCCCTGTCTCCAGGAGCGGGACAAGAAGTAGTGGCCTTATTGTCGAGCGTCTCACTGTCCTCAACGGTGTAGCACGAGCACTCGTCTCCTTGAGTAGCCGGACCCTGCATTTGACCTCAGCCTCTGGGCTGGAGAGCAGGAGGACAACTTATAGCATAGCGGAGAGAACCCAAAAGAGGAGTGGCGCGCGAAGCGGAAAAGAGCTCGGCGGCCTGGGAGAAGGAGAGCGGGGGGGGGGGTCGTGATCGTGATGTATTCTGGCCGGCCGAGAGCGAAGGCGGGTCATACAGAGGGACGTAAAGATTTTGGAAAGCGGGCCAGGCCTGAAGGGTCACCGACCATTGCGATGAGGTTGGCTAGCCTTGTGTTCTAAGGGGAAGGAAAGACAGTCAAACGACATGGACCTAGGCCCGGACGGGGGCGCCAAGGGTGGGGATCATGTCGTGCGCGTCGTCGCCAGCCGAGCCGGCCGAGTCGGATCCTTCGGACGAGTGCTTCTTGGTGAGGTCCGAGCTCGAGCTGCGAGTGGCGAGCTCGGGGCGCTTCTCTTGCGGGGCCGAAAGCGAGCCACGAGCCTCGCGCTCCTGGAGCGTCTTGGACTTGAAGCCAAACAGCGTCATCCGGCCCTCCTGCCACTTGAGGTAGACCAGAGTGACGGCGATCACCAGCCAGTAGGCAATGTAGCCGAGGACGGTGCCGTAGTTGCCGGTGTTGTTCCACTGCGATTAGGAAGAAGAGGGCATGAAAGGTTCAGCGAAGGCGGCGACAAAGGAGGGATGAGCGGGAACGCACGCCGAAGATGGCGTTGAAGATCATCCAGCCACCCTGGTCCTGGAGCTCGGGGTTTCCGTAGTCGACGTGCCAGATCATGCCCCGGACATCGTACGAGCCGGCGCCGTTGCCCGACTCGGCAGCGTCGCCTCCGACTCCCTTCATCCAGGGGTAGATCTGAAGGAAGTAGAGGCCCTTGGACCAGAGGCCGGCGCCGACAAAGAAGAGGAAGCAGGTCGAGATGATAAGGAAAGTGTGAAGCGCAAAGGCCGAACCGCCACGGTAGATGAGGAAGCCAACGATGAGACCAGCGATGATGCCGCAGACGAGGGGGAGCGGTGTAGCCTTGGCGGGCTGCGAGATCGAGACCTGTGGAAGTGTATGGCAGTTCATCAGCGACTTGATCCAAGGCAAAGCGAAAGAATCAAAGGTTGGACGTACACCAGCGACGAAGACAACGGCCTCGAGACCCTCCCGGAGAACAGTGATGAAGGGAAGCATGAAGAGGACCCACTTGGCCGAACGGCCCTCGCGCTTGTCCTTCTTGGCGAGCTCGACATTCTTCTCGTCGATGAGCTCGACGTCGGCCGTCTTGCTTTTGCGGAAGCGGCCGAGGATCGACTTGCTGGGCGCATCTGGGTCCTTGTTCGCCTGCGAGTTGAAGGCGGCTTGGAGCTTGATGCGCCACTTGGCGCGCGAGCGGTCGAGACGGCTACAGACGAGGGTGGAGGATGAGCTTGGGCATGGCGTCGACCAAGAGGATGTGGAGTAGGACGTACAGGAAGGCGAGACCCATCATGAGGATGACCAGCGAGGCAATGACTGAGAAGATACCCTCCCAGAGAGCTGACGGAAGGCGGGAAGACAGGTTACAGGTCAGCGAGACGAGACGGACGCGACGGAAGGGACTAGTCGGACGACGACGCACCCTCAGAGTTGGCCCAGAGATCAGTAACCTTGGTGTACCATACGGCGATGAAAGCGGCGCCAATGACGAGAGCGAGGGCGAGACTAAGGGGCAACAGCTAGTCAGAAACGTCATCGTTGATAGAAAGAAGATTGGCGGGGGACATACCCAGAGAGGGCACCAGACCAGATCGAGATACGCATTCGCTTGATCATGGCCTTAGACTTGCGCGAGACCTCCTCCGCATCGTCCGTCTGGAAGTCGGAGCCCGAAACGAGCTGCTCGACAAACGAGAGGAGAACCGAGATGATGATACCGGCCTCCTGCAGAATGTGCGAAAGGAAGAGACGCCGTCAGTCACAATCCTCTGCTAAAGGAAAGAGAGGACGAAAACGGACGATTGTCTCTCGGACTATGGTTGGTCAGTTTGGAAGGCGGGCGGGAATCGAATTTTTATCAGATCGGCCGCCAACTTCCGATCAAGATCCGCCGCGAGCGGGCGAGAGAAGCGTACGCACAGATGATAAAGAAGATGGGGACGGAGAAGATGTCCTGGGTCATGCTGGGCGACGTTGAGAACTGGCGAGCGCGAAGACGGTGGCCATCACGAGGGCGGAAAGGAGGCAAGATCGGCCGTGCGCGGAGACGGAAGAGGCGAGAGGTCGGGCAACGGTAGAGCGGGAGACCGGCAGCAAAAAGGGATCGGTCGGAACGGACAATCAGCCCTCGCTCTCGCAGGAGGAGGTATGAAGAGGTCGCGTCAGAAGTCGACAACCGGACGCACCTCTGCTCGCAGAAAGCGCTCAAGATCGGGAAGGGGAGAGGCGGCTGGTGGGTGAGAGAAGTGAAAGAACGCCCGCTCGCTTCTTGTGAGGCTTTTCGCCCGGTGCTGCTCTTGTGCGATCAGATAGGCTAGTGAAAAGAAAAAAGGTAGTCGCGGCCGCAAATAGCAGCAGATTGCTGCTTGCCCCGGCCGTTTGAAGGCCGGCCTGCGCGGGGACGAAAAGGACCAAACAAGGGGGCGCCGTCTCGACTAGTGGTCAAAGGATCGCCTCTCTCGAAGGACGGCGCTCGTGTACAACTCGCAGACGGGAGAGCATCGTCATAAGCACCTCGTATAGAGGTCCTCGTACAGTATGAGGGGGGGGGGGGGGGGGAAGGAAGGGTGAGCGGACGAGCGGGCCCGGCTCGATTCGATACGCAAGAACGCTGGCCTCGACCGGCAGTCGGGTCCAGCATCAAAGGCGTCCGCTGCGCCGTGCAAGCAAGCTGCAAACGGCCGGGCGCCTTCGGGCGAAGGGGCCTCGCCTCCGTCGGCCCACTTGTCCTAACGACCGGGGCCGCGAGCCCACCGCCCCGCAAGGTGAGCAGGGCCGCAGCCGAGCGAGCAGGCTCGTCGGGCAGGTAGGCTCCGGACGACACAAAGGGGTCTTGGCCCGACGGCCGAGCGGCGAGGTCTGCTGGTGTGTTCAGCTCCTCCCCCGGGCGAAGGACGCCGACGGCCGGCCGAAAGGCGCGAATAACCGCAGATGGTTTTCATGGATAGGGAGAGCTTCCGTCGGCATTGGGAGGCTCTTTCTCATCTATCGACCTGATTGTCTGGTTGAGATCGGGAAAGGGTCTTCCCCGGCTGATTGTCCTCATGCGAGCTTACTGCCTTCGACGCGCGCGCTCGAGCTAGGCTGCCTCATCCATCTCGTCCCTCACCACCAGCTGCCTTCAGGCCTCATACTTCCAATATGAGCTGCTCCTCGGACGCTTCGGGAGACGAAGTCAGTGGCACGGATGGACTCATTACGGCAAGACCCATTTCGTGCGTGTATAGCCGGCTGCTCATCGTACCTGCTTCCTCTCAAGCTGATGGCGTTTGGCCCAAATGCCAGGCCCGCCAGGACGAAGCTGCCCTGGGACGTCTGGAAGATCATCTGGGAGATTCTGCTAGCTACTCTAGCTACAACCTCGCTCAACACGGATCCGCAGCCTGCTCGGCGGGATGCCAGTGATCTCGCCCGCTACTGCCTCGTCTCGCACGATTGGTGTGGTTACTTTCAGCGTCGCCTATGGAGGCACATACTCCTTGGTGACAACCGCGATCACAAGACCCACGAGCGGGCACAGGGCTTTGCCACAACGGTCCAAGCAAGGCCGGATCTCGCCGGCGCAGTCGTCGTCCTCCAGTTGTATGCAGATCCAACCTACCTCGACCATAGCTCCGCCGACGTGCTCAGGGTGCTCACACTAGTACTTTGCGCTCTGCCGGCGCTCGAGGAACTCACGCTCATCGGACCGATGCTTGGCTACTTCCTCAGCATGCCGGAAGGCAGCGTTCCGCTTGGCTTGCGGTCGGCTCACCTCGCAGGTCCGCCGTCAAAGTTCCACTTGACGCTGCGCAACCTCGCCCGGCTCACGACGTTGGGCCTGGCTCATTCGGCGTTCACGACGACTGCCTTCCTTGGATGCGTTCATGACCAGCTTGAGAACCTGACCACATTGAGCATAGAATGCATTGCGTCCCCTCTCGACCATCCGGCTCTGATCCAGCTCTTTAGCGGCGACTTTGGTCGACGGCTCGGTCATCTAGCGCTCCTGCTCAGTCCAAACTGCCGAACGCGCTCCTATCCCCGCCAGCTACTTTCTCTAGCGCCCAATGTCCGGTCACTGGCGCTCTCGACCCGTGCGGCCAACATCTCCGAGCTCCCCTTGCTTCCCCATCTCGAGACACTCTGCCTTTGCGATGTCGATCAGACGGACCTCCTTCGACACCTCTCGACGCTTCTGCGCCAGCTCGTCGAGTGCGTTGCTCACACGCCCAGCCGCCTGCCGTCCCTTCGATGGGTGCGTCTCGGGCGATGTCCACCCGAGCTTTCGACCGACGGTGCCGTCGCCGCGCGCGTACGGGATTGGCTCGGGCAGCTCGGACGCCAGGGGATCAAGGTTCAGTTCGAGGGGGCGAACGCTTTCGATGGGTACGGCGGCACAACCGACGAAGTCTCTCATGGTCTAGGAACAACTTTGCCGACGTCAGCTCACTTG
Organism: Cystofilobasidium macerans; assembly: GCA_014825765.1. Taxonomy (NCBI): domain Eukaryota; kingdom Fungi; phylum Basidiomycota; class Tremellomycetes; order Cystofilobasidiales; family Cystofilobasidiaceae; genus Cystofilobasidium; species Cystofilobasidium macerans. Next base: position 22,015 of record MVAP01000108.1, on the reverse strand, counting down.
CCAAGACTCTCTTCAAACAGGGTCCGAGTCGCCGTCGCCACTCCGTGACCAGCAGGTGACCCGAGCCCAGATTTACCGCCGCTGGTTGAGAAGACGGAGCGACGGCGCAACCGACCGAGACAGATTCTGGACGAGACGGGTCGGATGTGATGACCATGGTCATCCAATTAGAACACTCTATGGACAGAGGGAAGTAGGCAGGTTGTGGGCAGAGTTCGCAGGGAGAAGAAGAAAGACAAGGTCGCTCCCCGTTGAGGCACAGGGCGAGGGTATGCTACAGAGCGGCGATGAGGCCGCGAAAGGGAGAGACGGGACCCAAGCCTAGAAGAAGAGCTCCCAGCCGGAGTTGAGATCGCCCGACAGACCCTTAACGACGAGCTTCTGAAGCCCCTCGTCGTAGGTGAAGTCAGTCGTCTCAACACCGCCAAAAGAGACGCGCTCGGGCTTCTGGGCGACGCCGAGAACGGTCACCTCGGAGAGGGGCTGCTCAACGTTAAAGTCGCCTTCAGTCGTCGCGGAGATCTTGCCGCCCTCGGCGCGGAGGTAGATGACCTTGATGGCCGAGCCGACGCTCTCGCCGTCGTCGACGTAGGCCGTGCCGCCGGCCGTGCCGTCCGCAGCAAGCGAGACGAGGAGCGAGAAGGGCTCCTGTCGGGTCTCGTAGATGGTGTACGACGGCTTGGCGTGGAGCAGGAGCATCGACGACGACCGGAGGGTGACAGGGATGTGGCCGAGCGGGGCAGGGAAGGTGTACTTGCCGTCGGTTGGGGTCAGGACCTGCGCCAAGGAGGCGAGGGGTCAAGAGTCAGCGCGCGTCGCCCAGCGGGTATGATAGCAGACGGGAAGACAATACATACCGAGTGATCGTACCAGTCACGCCAGATAATAGCGTCGCCGCCGGGCAGGACTCCCTCGACCGTGGAGACGTTAGGAGTGAGGACGGGCGTGATGAGAAGGTCGGGGCCGATGAAGAATTGCTCGTCGACGCCGATGAGGGAGGCCTCGTCGGGGAACTCGTAGAAGGGAGCGCGGATGAGCGGCGTCCCGACGGTGTGAGCGTACCAGAGGAGCTTGTTCCAGTAGGGAAGGAGTGAGTAGCGGGCCGAGAGGGCGACGCGTGAAGCCTCGGCGACCGAATCCCACTGGAGGATGAGAGCATCAGTCAGACGCTATTTGCCTGACTCCTGACTGAAGGAACAGGCGCACCTGGTAGGGCTCCTGAGGCCGAGAAGAGCGGATGGTGTGGCCGCGCATCTGAGGCAATAGTACGGAAGGATTGACAGGTCAGCGTTAGGACGACATCGACAGTTCCGGAGCGGGAAAACGCACGAAGGGGTGGAAGGCGCCGAGTTGCATCCAGCGGGAGCAAAGCTCTTCATTGGTGTTTTGTTGGAAGCCGCAGATATCTGCGCCAACCATTGGCACGCCGAACAGCGAGAACTGAAGGACGTTGCGGACGCTGTCCTTCATGCTCGACCACTTTGAGAAGTTGTCGCCGGTCCAGTGGGCGAGCGTACGGCCGGCGCCGGGAGCAAGCGAGCGCGAGACGACGAAGGGGCGCTTGCCAGGCCGGTGGGCCTCCAGCGCCTTGATAGACCCCTCTCCCATGAGCTTGCCGTAAACATTGTGCACGTCAAAGTGCTGCAGGGTTCCGTTAGCGTGGGTCGCGTTGGGGCTGACGGTCGACGAGCTCAAACGCGCAAGTGCATTGTGAATGCTATACGCCGGCTCGTTGACGTCGACTCCGGCGCCGACCCGACGCGAGAGCTGGGCGCGGCGGTCGACTTGGGCAGGCGGCGTCGAGTTAAAGGTAAGGGTACCGTTGATAGTGACGTTTCCGGACGTTCCCCAAAGCGTGGAATTGTAGCCCTCCGGGTACGGGGCGTCAGTGATGATGACATTGCCTGGCAGGCCGGGCAAAAGGAAGGGCGTCGTAATGTTCTCGATGTCGGTCCGACCCGAGCCGCACGAGCCGTCGCAGAAGGAGCTCGGCTCGTTCATGTCGAGCCAGAAACCGTCGGCGTCAACGATCTTGGTGAAGTTGAGGTGCGCCTCAACCCACCAGTCGACAGTGTTGGGCGCAAAGAAGTCGGGGAAGACCGTGACGCCAGGCCAGACCTGGCCGCGGTACTCTGATCCGTCAGGGTTCTTCATGAAGACGTCGAGCTCGACGCCACGAGTGTAAGGGCTGACAGGAAGAGGAGGTGCAAGGATGAGCATCCGGTGATCTTAGGGACCGTTCTCCGTCAGGCAGGAAGCACGCACTCGTACACATCGGTCCCGTTGGGGTTCACGACGGCAACCGCGGCGTCGACAATTGGGATGTAGTGCTGGTGATTGGCGTGGAGCTCGTCGACATAGGCCTTGAACTCGTCCGGATCGTAGCGATTTGGGGCGGGGATCCAGTCGCGATAGGCGTCATAGATATCGATGTCTGACCAAGCAACCTCGAGAGGGATGTTGGCCGCTCGCATCCTGCTGACCATCTCGCGGCATTGGGTGATGTTGTCGTAGCCCCAGCGCGAGAGGTGGAAGCCGAGCGACCAGTAGGGCGGCATAGCGGGCTTGCCAACAACGCCGGCCATCTGCTCGTGGACGGCAAGCGGGGTCGGACCACCGACAAAGTAAAAGTCGAGCGAGCCACCGAGCATCCGGTACTCAATGACGCCGTCGCGAAGAACGATGTCCATCCCCTGCGAACTCGACACAAAAACGCCGTGCGAAGAGGTCGAGTCGCCGTCGGCTCTCGTCTCCATGTACATCGGGAACGAGCCGTATTCATTCTGATCGGTAGGGTTGCCGGCGTCTGCAGAAGCGCGCGCACCGCGTCAGCCAGAGGACTACAGCCACCACCAGCCGAGACCTCCAGCCATCGCACGCGACATTGTTACTCACCACGCGCCCAGAGGGCTTGGACAGTTGCGCTTGAGTTGCGCCAGAGGCCGCTCGACGAGACGACCTCGGAGAGGCCAACGATGTTGGCGCCGACGGGAAGGGCCGACGAGATTTCGAGGTAGCCGGCCTCAAAAATGAGGGCGCCCGCCTCGTTGAGGACGGCCGTCGACGAGTTATCCTTGATGACCCCACCGTAGCCGGGCGAGGGAATCGGCTCCGGTACAGCCTTCTTGGACGCCGGGCGGGTGTCAAAGATGGGCGCAGCGTTCGAGTCGGCACGTGTGATCCAGAAGGCGAAGGGCGAGGGGTCGTAGTTGAAGACGAGGTCAGAGACGGTCATGTCGTAGCCATCATCGATGCCGGGCGTTTGAAAGACGGACTCCGGGACTGGCGAGGATAAGGCGCAACGATGGTCAGCGGAAGAACGACGGCGACAGCGTGCGCAGTAGGCGGAGACAGACTGATGTACTCGGCCTTCTCGCTGTCGTAGATGTGGACACGGAGACGGTCCTTCGACTGATACTCTGATGAAAAAGCAAAAGGTTCAGCGAACGTCTGTTTTTGAGCGACTCATCAAGCACTGACCAACATCGACCGTCAACTTCTCGTAATCCTGGCCGTAGGCGAGGCACCCTGGGCCGATGAGAGACAGCTGGGCCTTGAGGCCGGAAGCCGTCTTGTCAACCGAGGTCAGGTTATAGCCTTGGCAAGAAGACGTGTCGAGCGAGTAGCCACCGGCGGGGGCCTGCTGACGTCGAGACCAGTCGAGCTGGTCACGGAGGAGGGCCGAGAGGCTGTCCGCGGGTTCGGGCGAGGGCGCTCGCTGAACGAGCTGGGCGGCCGCAGGCGGAGACAATCGTGAGGGGATGGCTGAAGCGAGGGGCGCGAGGAGCGCTGCTAACGGCAGCGCCAGCTGAGAAGGAAGCAGCATCTTGGCCGAAGCAGATGGTTTGAAGAGGGAGCGGGGGAGGTTAAGGGAAGACTGGCCCGTCAGCAGCTCGACCTTTTGAACCTCTGGCCGCTTCCGCTCCCGTCATCTCCCCTCGGGCAAGCCTATCGCCGCCGACGGGCTGGGCAGAGCGGGCAAGGGCACAGGGACCCAGGTCAGCCAAAGCTAGGGTCGAGCTTGTGGCTTGCGGACTGCGAAACAGAGCCAGCGGAGGCGAGAGATCACGGGGTGCGTCGGAGGCGTTCGATCGCGCGGCAAGCGGCCTCTCGCCATTGCCGGCGGCCCAGCAGCCTTGCCGGCCTGCTAGCATGCATTGGACCGACCCGCGCCGCGCGGTGCACGAATACGCCCTTGACGCGTCAGCGCTCTCACGCTCAGTCCAAGTCGGTCTAGCAAAACGAGGGGGTCCGGTGGGCGATGCACCCGAGTATCGGCATCCGCCGTCGGGTGCTAAACCCCCTTCGCCGCGCCCAAGCCCGTCGTCGCCGGAATGTCGCCGCGTGAATAAGCATTGATCAAAGCGGGACGGGTTGGTGGAGCGCCTCCCTCGCCCGCGGCGTCGCTGGCCAAAGCAGAAGGCATCAATATGCTGCAAAACCCAGCGTTGGTCTAAGCTCTAAGGGCCCCCGCCGGGAGGGAAGTTCAGCGTGCCCGGGCGAGGTTTGTCTGCCTGGAGGGGTGGGGAAGGATCCGAGAGTCAGGGACTGAGCGCAAGCGGGCGGGACTCCTGGTCACAACGACAAGCCGAAGGATGGAGGACGAGGCCCGCGGAGGACTGCGCACGTTGGGAGCCGACGAATCGACGGCAAGGTTCCGAATGAAGGCGCAGGTCTAAGGGATCGCGTGCTGTCGTATAGGATTGAAGGTCAGAGCTCAAGCAGGTCCTCGGCCTCATCGTCGAGCAGGCCGCCCATCCATCTGACGGGAAGGCACAGTGGTCAGCATACGGTGCGGGTCTGCGTGCTCGTCCCGTCGACCTCGCGACGCACGACAGGAAGGCGCTCGCGCCGAAGCCGACGACGTTACCCCACTCGCCCTCGATTGATTTGACGAGCGGCATACCCTGGCCCTGGAGGGCGAAACCGCCAGCCTTGTCAAGCCCTTCTCCGGTCGCGGCGTAGGCCTTGAGAACCTCGACGGGCGAGTCTGCAAAGTTGAGAAGCGTCGTCGAGACGAGCGACCGGAGGGCGTAGCCTGGGTTGGCGAGAATTGGGTAGGCTACCAGCGGAGGACGTTTGATGGGTCAGCGGGGCCTCGCGAGTGATCAGCGATCGACGTGACCGACCGATGACAATGGCTGTCGTGACCTGGCAGGCCTCGCCGTTCATGTCGAGGAGCATGCGCAGCTGCGTCCAAAGCAAACTCCGGGCTCATCAGCGACAGTCGAAGCACATCGACACAGAGCAGCAAGACCCACGTTGTCGGCCTTGGAAGCCGGCTTCTCGAGGATGACGCTCTCGCCACGAGCGGCCCTGTCGAGCGAGAGCTCTTCGCGCTCGCCCTCACGCGCGAGCGGAGGGAAGATGACGACGGTGTCGGCTGACCGCAGCAGAATGTGTCAGCCGAGTCGTCTATCTTTCTTTGAAGAGGGGTAGACGCGCACCAGATATGACGAGGTCGGGCGCGTCGTCTGGAGACTCGGCGACAAGTCGCTCATAGACCTCACGAGCCTGGGGCGGCGCGAAGAGGACGGACCAGCGTCAGCCGAGAGCGCTGGCAGTTCGCAGATGGTCACCATCGATGTGCACCTTTTCGCCGGCTGTCGCAACGGGGTATTCAGACAGGTCGTTCGAGTAGCTCGAGTGCGGCAGGTCTTCGGCGAACGTCGAAGGGATGATCTCGGGCGTAAGGCCCTATCGTCAGGCGATGCGGGCGTGAACGTCAGCACAGATGCGGAGAAGCTGGAGGTCGTCCCGCCGCTCAGCGCCAGGCACTGACAATCGACTCAAGGATCTGCTTCCGGCGAGGCGATCCAGAGGCAAGCACGACCCTGAGCGACCAGGCAGATAAGTCCTTGAGCGAGTCAGCGAATGGGAAGAGGCCGAGCAGCGGCTGTGACCATGATGCCCGCGCCAGGCCGCCGCTCGCAGAGGGCACGGAGCAGTGCGCACCGCTTGCCCTTGAGCTTGTTGAGGATCGGAAACGGAAGGGCTGAGGGCTGGACGCAGTTGCGCTTTGAAGGAGGGGCCATTATGTAGAGGTAAGGTAGGCGTTCACAGAGTACATAAAGAGGACGACCCGAGGCTCGAAAACGACAGAGCCGGGCCATGCTGCGCGCCGACCGAAGTTCAGCCAAGGGCGCTCAGAACGAGAGCAAGAACAGCTCCTGACAATCAGCAAGGACGCGAGGCCCGAGCATACGCAGCATCAGGCAGGCAGCGCAGAGAAATCTCCACGGAACGAGTCCTCGTCCCCGGCGCCCGGAGGACCGCCTCATTGGAAGTAGCGAGCTCCTTGTCCGCTCGCCCTTCCTGTGACGCGTCTCTCGTTCTCTTGCACAACATGCAGCCCCCCTCGACGCCGGTGCGCTCCCGGCATACGACCTACCCGGGCAACCTCACCTCGGCCACAACTTCGGCTACGCCACCCCCGGCAGGCTCAGGCTCGCCTTTGAGGCTCGTCCCGCGGGGAGCAGCCTCGCTGCGGACGCCCGCCCGGCGGCCAGCGGCAGCCCCGTCGTCGCCTGCACCTGCGCTCGAACTCTCGGGCCTGTCAGTATCGCACGAGCTTGAGCTTGGGACCGACATCGAGGCAGAAGATGGTCCCGGACCCGGCTACGAAGAGGAGGACAAGTCGGTTAAAGGTGCTCCAGAGAGCTACGAAATGACGCCCAGTGCGTCGGCAAAGGGCAAAGCCAAGGAGCGCGAGGCGTACGGCGGCACTCCCAAGGTCGCGCGGACACTCCTCGGTGGGTCTGAGCGACAAGAGCTTGAGCGATTAAGGTCTATGCTCGGCCGTTCTGGATCAATGAGCCCAGGCGACGTGACACCGGGAGGGACGAGCCAGCAGCCACCGTCGTTCGAGCGTTCCGAGTTTGAGACGGTGCGTCCGTCGACTCCATTGTGACGGGTCCACTCCACTTGCAGCATCTGACTTAAGGTCTATCCTTGCAGATTGTCCGTCGACTCAAGACGCATACGCAGCCAGGTTCGCTCAAGCGCAGCGCGAAGCGCGAGCGGATGGCCGCCCTTCATGGCGAAGGCGACGACGACTGGGAGTTCGCCGGCTGGGGCTCAGTCTCGTACATCCCGCTCCCACCCCCAGCTCTTGGCTTAGCGACCTCGGTGGCCAAGACGACGCCGGACCTGCTCGGCCAATTCCGCGCGTCATCCGTCGCAGGCAATGCCGTCTTTGGCTCCGTTTTCTACTCCCTACCCGCTATTGTCGCCAACGGAGGGACCTTCTCAGCGCTCAGCATGCTCGTGGCCTGCGGCGTTCTCGGTCTCTGGCGAGGTATTCTCGTCGAGCTTGGAGGGGCTATGCGGCTCAACGGCGGTAACGCGAGTCGACCCAGGTCTTGCCTCTTCTGGCTTGTCACGTTGCTGATCACTCGCCCCCCCTCCCCCCCCGCATGATAGTACGCCTACCTGCTCAACGCTGGCGGCAAGTCGCTCGGGCTCTTCGGAGCCGCGATGACGCTGCTCGATGTGTGCGTAGCCTTCTCTAAGACTCCTTCCGCTCCTGTGACTGACTGATTTCATCATCGCTCCACTCTCCTCACGTCCAGCGTTGCGACCGGCACAGTCAGCGCAGGCACGGCCGCAGCCTACATCGAAGGTGAATGGGCCGGCATGCCATTCAAGCCACTCGTGCTCGGCCTCATCATCCTCATAGGTGCATTCTCCCGACCATGCTGGCTTCGCAATGGCCCTTGACTGACTTCTACTCTACACAGTCTTCACTGGGCTCTTACTCTTCGGCGTCAAAGACTCGACGCATCTGACGCTGTCGATTTGTTTGTTTCACGTATGTGTACTTCGTGCAATGCAAGAGGAGGGTCGCTCCGACTCTGGGGGGCTTACCTCCATCTGCCTGCTACAGCTGGGAACGATGGCACTCTCGATTGTCCTTGGTTCGGTAACCCTCATCTCGACCGGCCCATCGGTACTCAAGCTCAATTGGGCGTTCAATATGGCGTCATGGATCGGTCCGGCCGGCGCAATCAGGGCCGTCTGGAATGGGCTCTGCGTCGGTTTCCTCGGCGTAACGGGCATCGAATGTATGCCGACGTGCGTCTTGTCTGAAGACGCGAATAGCTCGAGGCTCCGTTTGCTGACCTGTCTATCTCTGCCAGATTTGTCGAGGAGGTCAAGCCGGAAGCCTATTCTAAAGCAATCCGTAATCTCATGGTAGGCGCGGTGCTGCTTAACGTGCCACTGCTCCTCCTCCTGTCCCTCTCGCTCCCGCCATCGACGCTCTACACCGAGACCAACCTGCTCTCGCACCTAGCCGCCACCTCGCGCTATGCGCCACGTTTCCTCGAGATCCTCACCGTCATCGACGCTGTCACCGTTCTTTGCGGTGGTGTGCTTTGCGGCGGCGTCGCCTGTTGCTCGCTCGTCGACCGGCTCAGCGGCGATGGCATCCTTCCCCGTTGGGTCGCTTGGAAGTCGCGCTGGACCAAAGATACAGCCGTCGGCGGGGTTGGGGTCTACCTCGCCCTCTGCGTTGTCTTTTACGCCTCGTCCGGCTTCTCTCTCGCGACCCTCTCCAATATATTCTCGATCTCCTTTACGAGCATGATGCTCCTCTATGCGCTTTCTGCCCTTCTCCTTCACCTCAACCTGCCGCACCTGCCGCTCCTACCGCCAGCGGCGCACGTCGGCCTGCCGCAAATCTTGCTTGCGCTCGGCCTCGTCGTGGCCCTGCTCATCGGCAACACAGTACTGTCACCGTTACCGCTCGCACTCACGGTCGCCTACTCGTTTGGCATCTTTGCTTTGCTCTGGCTATCCGAGCAGAAGACGGCCGCCCTTCTACGCGGCCTTGTCTGGCTGCTCGACCGGAGCGAAGGCTGGCGTTTTGCTGGCTCGAGGAGCGGCAAGTCGTCGAGTCTGGCTGGCGAAGAGGACCAGGAGACCAAGGGTCGCGGCAAGATCCGACGAGCTGTGCGCAAATGGCTCGTCCGAGCAGTCAGGAGGAGCAAGGCCAAGGTCGTTTGCGCCTGGGTCAAGGACGACGAGGTACGGCGATCTCGTGGTGCCGCCCGGGACTTCACTATCTGAGTCTCGGGTGCTCATTCTTGCCTTCCTTTGCTGACTCGTTTGTCACGGTGACCGCCCACAGATTTCGCACCTCATTCAGGTCGTACTCTACACCCTCTCGAACGAGCAAACGTCGCGACTGGTCCTCATCCACGCGTACGAGACGGTCGAAGAGATCCCGTCCGAGTTACAGGCCAACGCAAGGCTCCTCGACGAAGCCTTCCCAGCGCTCACGATCGACCTCAAGTTTGTCGCTGGCACCTTCTCGCCCTCGGTACGCGACCCTGCCCACCTCTTGAGCTTTTACCACGAGATGCTGACCAGGACTTATCAACGGTTGCCCTAGATCGTTCACGCTGTCGCCTCGACGCTCGAGGTTCCGCTTTCGAAGCATCTGATCGGCTGCCCTTCGCCAGGGATTGGCGATCTAGGAGCCTTTGGCGGGGCTCGAGTCATGCGTACCCGGAGCGGGACTGTGTGATGATGCCATGGCTCTTTCTGTAGCGTTGACTGCTGCTCAGCGAGAAGGGAATCCGCGCGGAGTGCCGCTGGCCCCGTACGTACGGGGTTGAGCGAACGGCTCCGGCGTGCGTGAGCTCGAAGGTGAGCCGACGACTTCCTTCCGACCTGGCTACTCGTGAACACCCTCGTTGTTCTACACCCATCCAACGTGGAGGACGTCAGCTCCGATCTTCAGAGCCTGCAAGTCACTCTTTGCAGCAGCTCGTTGAGCAACGTATGCTCCAGAGCTCGGTCGGCCGTCTCCCGATCCGCCGACCTGCTCTCCAACTCCTGACCCGCAGCATGACGGCGTCCTCAGACGCGGCCTCCACAAGCGACCTCCCCGTCATCGCCATCGTTGGAACGACCGGTGTCGGCAAGTCAAAGCTTGGCATAGAGATTGCCAAGCACCTCGCACAGGGGTCGAAAGAGCAGCAGCAGCAGCAGCTCGGCTCGTCGCCAGCTCCCTTCACCTTGCCTGCGAGTGCACGCTCAACCCCTTTTGCTCCTGGCTCCTCTGTGAGCCGTTGGACCTCAGGCGAGGTCATCAATGCCGACTCAATGCAGATCTTCCGCGGCCTTGACGTCATCACCAACAAGGTGACCGAGGAGGAGGCCGAGGGCGTCAAGCATCGGTTGATCGGCGTCGTGGACCCTCGCGGCGAGAAAGGCTGGGGCATGAAGCGCTGGGTCGAGGTTACACTGGCCGAGGTACGAGCTGGTTGCCTTCAGATACCGGGAGACGAAGGAGGAACGGTTGCTGACCCCCTATCGTTTATAATTCGTCTAGATTGAGGAGCTGCACGGTCAGGCCGCCGTCCCACTCGTCACTGGCGGAACGACCTACTGGGTCCAGCACCTGCTGTTCCCGCTCGGCAAGCCTGCCGTTTCGACCTCGCTGACGGCACCGGCCGTCTCTGACGATCATGTACCCTTCCTTCCCTCGCCATCACCTAGCCTGCCGGCCTTTCTTGATGCCCTGCCCGAGCCGCTGACGGCCGCGCAGCACGCACTCCTCTACTCGCTACCGTCGCTCCCGCTCAAGCCGCCAGAAGAGCAGTCGCTCGCCATCTGGCAGCTGCTCGAGCGAGTCGACCCGCTGATGGCAGCCAAGTGGCACTGGCGCGACACGCGCAAGGTCCTGCGAGGGCTCGAGCGGGTCTGGAATGAGGGGGCGCGCGAGAGCGAGCTCTGGGCGGAGCAGGCTCGGAAGCGGGCAGAGGCAGAGGGCCCGAGTGTCGGCGACAAGAGGTGCAATGGCGCTCGGCTCCTCGACGCGCATAGACGGGGTGTTCTGACTGATCACGCTGCTCTACCTTGCCGCAGATACAAGACACTCATCTTCTGGCTCTACGCCCGACCCGAGGTCCTTAATCCGCGCCTCGACGAGCGCGTCGACAAGATGGTCGATGTGAGTGCCCTCACTCGGAAGCGATGCGCTCTTGACCTGATGCTTGGCTTGGATCTCCTCAGCTCGGTCTTCTCGACGAGCTGCGCGACATGCGAGAGATCTCGGAGGCCTACCGCGCTTCCTTCCCCGAGGCGCCTGAGGAGGACCTCGCGTCGGGTATCTTCCAGTCGATCGGATACAAGGAATTCGCACCCTTGCCGACCTCACAGTTGACAGCGGCGGCCAAGGACCTGCCCGCCTTCAAAGAGGCCATCGAGCGCATGAAGGTCTCGACCCGGCAATACGCAAAGAGCCAGGTCAAGTGGATCGCCGGCAAACTCAAGGACGCCGTCGACGAGCGGATCACCGTGGCGGATGAGGGGCTCTTTCTCCTGGATGCGACGGGTGAGCGGTCGGCGTCTGGCAGCACTCCTGCACCGTAGCAGTGACTGATATAGGCCCCTGTAGATCTCTCTCGCTGGGACGACAACGTACTGCGACCGGCCCTGAACGTTGTTGACAGTGTGTAGCTTTCGCGCAATCAACCCGCTCGTACCTTGTCGCTCATTGACCGTCCTTCTTGACGTGCTTCCAGCCTTCCTGGCTGGTCGGGCACTCCCCTCTCGCGAAGCGGTCGGCGGCGAGCTTGCGATCAAGTTGCTGCCACCGGCCGTCCAGGCCGTCGTCAAGTCGTGAGTGGCTGCTGAGAGGGCCAGGCCCGTTTCCAACAACTTTGACTGACGAGCAAGATGCTCCCGGCGCCCTGTCCGCCCAAAAGGTCGCTACCGGCGACAGCGTCGCGCCTTCGCTGCGAGCTCTGCTCCACCGAGGCCGAGCCGCACTTTATCATGGGGGACTCGACGACCGACCCATCCGAGGCCGTCAAGGCGCATGAGCGTGGCAAGCGGCATCGAGCGTGCGTTCCGCCGAGCCTTCTCTTTGTCCTCGACGGTCACGCCTCCTCCCCGCTGTCTGTGTTGACGTCTTGTCGATATCTCTGGCGGGGCCATGCAGTCGTGTCCGCGAGATCTACCAGGCCGAGATGGAGCCCATCTACGCCGCTCGACGACTCGAGGTTCAGCGACGGAAGGAGGCTGCTGCCAGCTCCAAGTCGGCAAAGCCTCCCGATCGATGAAGAGCGAAAGGCAGGGAAGCGGAAAAGGAGCTCGTGTACACTCTTTTGGTCTGACAGCAGGTGGGGGAAGGATGGTTGTACAAGAAGCGCGAGTCGCAGATGGAGGCGAGAGGAGGGCGCAGGGGCGGACGGGCGAGCGACATGAGCGAGCAAAGATGGCACAAGCTGCTGAGCAGAGACGGGGGATGGCAAAAGCTGCTGAACAGAGACGGAGAAGGGGAAGGGGAGGGCAACGACAGGCGGAAACAAAGGGTAGACGAGGGCCGCCGTCGCTTGAGGCGGGGGTGTTTGCGAGTCGACGCAAGGGACAAAGCAGGATGGGCGGCAGCGAGGAGGGGCGAGGGTGGGGGAAGGGGAGGGGGAGGGGATCAGGCTAGTGGAAGAACATGCGCTTCTTCTTGGTCGGGCCCTCCTCGACCTCAATCTTGACGTGCTCGTGCGGCGGCCGGCTACCGCCCGGGTGCGAGCAGCAACCAATCTGCTTGATCCACTCGTCGCCAACGTCCTCGGCCTCATCCTCGTCTACGACGTTGGGAGCGACGGGCGGCTCGCCGCCGTTGGTCCCGGACGACCCGGTCCGGCGGGGTGGGGTGTTCATGCCGCCGCCGCACTCGGCCCCGCCGCAGCGGCAGCGGAGGTGATCCCTGCCTCGGCCCTCGAGCAGGTCCGAGAGCGTGCACCGACCGAGCGGGTCGACCGTCATCATGGCCATGATGGCCGGCCGCGTCTCCCGCGGGAGGAGCCGGAAGATCGAGTCGACGCCGGTCGACTCGGCCGCGGCCTCGCGGGCGGCCACGATCGACGACGTCTTTTTCGCCGGCGTCGGCGGTCGGGGCGAGGAGGCGGCGGTCGTCGGTAAGGGAGCGAGCCCGGCCCGAGGGGTCGCACTCTCGTTGGTTTGCTGCTGCTGCTGCTGGGGACCGGCCATGTGCTCGGCCGGCGAGGTGGCTGCCCGTTGGCGACGTGCGGCCGTCGCCGGGTCAGCGGTCGCTGCTGCCGCTGCCGCCGTCAGACCGGCCGTCGCCCGATCGAGGTCGTTGGTAAAGTCGTCGCGCTGCGACATGTGAAGCGAGCCCAGGGCGCCGCCCAGTCCGGCCATGCCGCCGTCGTTGGCGAGCCGCGGCGGCGGCGCGGGGGCATGGGTCGCAAAGCGTGAGGCGGGCTCGCTCGTCGTAAACGGCTTGGGTCGATCCATCTCGAGCACGCTCTTGTCCATCTCGGTCGTCGGGGTCTCGACCGTCGGGATCGGACCAGGGACGAGCCCGGTCGACCGGGCCGAGCTCGAGGCTTGGCTGCCGCCGTCGTGCTCGCTGCCCGAGGAAGCTTCGGCAGGGTCCTGGCTGAGGACGCCGCCACCGCCGCCGCTTTCGGCGGGTAGCCAGGCCTGCGGCTGAGTCGACGAGACGGCGGTCGAGGCGCTTGAGCGCGAGACGCTCGACAGGCTCGGGGCGGGGACGCCCCCTTGGAGAGCGGCCTCTTCGACTGGGATCGCCTGGGCGACCAGATGGGGCTGGTGGTGGTGGTGCGCGGGCGGTTCAGCCACCTTGGCCGGGGCGGTCAACTGCGGGTGGGTGTTGACGAAGAGCTGCGTTTCGATGAATAAAAGGAGGGGACGGGGGGGGGGGGGGGGGGAGGGGGGGGAGGGGAGAGGGGGGGGGGGGGGGGGGGGGGGGGGGGGGGGGGGGGAGGGGGGGGAAGGGAGAAACGGGCGAAAGAGAGGAGCGTTTTGTCAGTCCCTGATGGGCTCGATGTCGGCACGGGGAGCGGGTGGGCATGTCGAGATGAAGGGGGCCGCACGCGGTAGCTTGCACACGTCTTGGCGTCTGGGATGGTCCATGGGAAGCGGCTGCAGAGGGACGGGTGTCCGAAGGGGGGTGGGAGATTGGAGAGGGAGGACGAAAGGGGGGAGAGCGGACGAAAGGGGGAGAGAGAGGAAGAAAGGGGGGGGAGAGAGGAAGAAAGAAAGGAGGGGGAGGGGGGAACGGAGAAAAAAAAGGGAAGGATGGGGTCAGTCGGGGGGCAAGGGTCGAAGGGACTATCTTCCCAGACCGGAGAGGGCAAGGGAGGCTCCGAGTTCAAAGGAGGCCGGGGGGGGGGGGGGGGGGGAAACACAACGCACCGGAGGATCATGCACATGAACATGACGCCGAGGCTCCAGACGTCCGTCTTCCTCGGGTCGTAAGCCTCCTTCCCGAGTACCTCCGGAGCAAGGTACGGATCGCTCCCGACGACACCGCTCGCCTTGACCTCGCCCTTACCCGGGTACTGGAAGACGGTGGCGGTTCCGAAATCGATAATCTTGACGACGTTGGACGCCGTCATGACGCAGTTGTCGAGCTTGAGGTCCCGATGGGCGAGACCCATCCCATGAAGGTAGTTGACGCCGTCGATGATCTGTCGGAAGACGCAGTAGATCTCGGGTCGGGCCATCTTACCCGACATGACGACCGAGAAGAGGTCGTAAGGCGCATACTCCATCACCTGGTTGCCGTGCGCGTAGGCAGGCAGAAAGAGGGAAGAGGAGGGGGAGGGGGTGTCAGTGGCTTCCTTTCGTTCCCGTACAAACCCCCCGCCGGCAAGAGGGGTCGGAGGTCTCTCAAGTAGGGAAGAGTTCCCTCCCTCTTTCTTGCGAAAAAAAAACTGAGCGCGCCGCCCCGAAGCCCCCTTGCCTTGCGCTGGAAGAAGAAAAACGCACCTCAAAGTAGTGCCCGTGGTCGTTGACGATGTCGACCGTCTCGATCACGTTGACGTGCTTGAGGGTGACGCCGACGCAAAACTCGGCCGTCACCTTCTTCTGGTACTCCTTTTCGCTCTCGCCCAACCGCTTCGGTCGAAACTCCTTGACGGCGTAGACGGTCGAGCCCGTCTTGCTCGGACCTTTGATCAGTCGAACCGTCCCTCCGGCGCCGGAGCCGAGCACTTTCCCCCACTTGCCGTATTTTTTCGAGAGGTGGGCTTGGGTCGCGTGAGCGAGGGACGGGTGGGGGTTGTGGTGGTGCAGGCTCGAGGCGAGCGCACTGCTTTGGCTGCCACTGCCACCGGCGGTCGAAGAGGTGTTGACGTGCCCGCCAAACGTCGGCGTGTGGGTGCCATCCGTCGCCGTCGCCGTCGCCGAGGACGGATGGAGTCCTCCCACCATCGATGAGGACGGCTGACGAGAGGAGGCTCCTCTCCCGCCAGCGCCGCCGCCGCCGCCGCCGCCGGGCGTGCCGGGCGCCGGTGTCGGGAGGGAACTCGGCAGGGGCGGCGGGTGGGCCGGGGTGTAGCCCTCGCCGCTGACGAGGACGTCAACCGAGGCGGCGGGCTCCCGGCCGACGTTCTGCAACGCTCGCTCGGGCACCTGGGGGAGTCCCACCGTCGTCGTCGTCGTCGTCGTCGGGACTGCCGAGGAGGAGGAGGAGGAGAAGAAGGGGGGCGTGACGACGCCTGCGCTAGCGAACCCGCTGCTACCCCTCCTCGACGTCTTGCCCGTCTGTCTCCCACTTGGCTGGCCGTGGGAATGGTTGTCGGCGTTGTCGAGGGCGGTCAACCCCGACAGGTGCTCGCGATGCGGGTGCGCATGCCCCATGTGATGATGGAGGAACCGCTTGAGGTCATGGAGCGGTCCGGTATGATGTTTGGCGTGGCGGGTCGAGTTGGGCGAGTGGGCTCGCGAGGGCGCTTCGGATCGGGAGGAGCCGGCGGCGGCGTCGCCTCCTCCTCCCTTGTGCGAGGAGGAGCCGAGGTGGTGGAAGAAACCGCCGTGCTTGTCGGTCTGAGGGGACGAGGCGCCGGGCGAGCCCGAAGGCGAGGTGAAGACCGAAGCGGAGCGTTTGGTGAAGAAGGAGGAGCCGGTGTTGCGTCGGGAGCCGGTAGTGGACGGCGCCCGGGAGGAGGCACCGCCCGTCGTCGTCGTTGAGGCGGGCGGGGGGAGCGCCGGCGGAGAGGTGCGGCGGGAGGCGGCGGGAGTTGGTGGGCCCTGTTGAGGGAGAGGATCGTCGGCGAGCAGCATGGGCATGGGTATGGGGCGGGCGGCCGGTCGAGAACGGAGGAAGGGTCGTCGGTCGTCGTCGTCGGCGACGTGGGAGGCGGGGGTTTCGGGTTGGTCGGAACAAAGCAACGAGAGCGTGGTCGTGTCGGGGGGAGAAAGAAGAGAGAAAAGGAGATGGGTCGTTGCGGTCAGTCAGTCGGTCGACGGTCCCGAGGCAGGCAGGCGGGCAGGAGCAAGAAGAGAGAGAGGTGATGGGTCAGCCAGCCAGCCAGGGCCGCGTCTCGCCCCCGCCCCGCCCCACCCCCCGCGCGCGCGAGCGACTTCGCCTCGCCTTCCTCCTCGGAGAGAACGTGTGGGAGGAGCCAGGCCAGGCCAAGCAAGCCCGAGCGGGCATAGATCCCACCTGCTTCGTTCAGTTTCATCTCGGCGGCGAGGGCAACGAGAAAGAGAGAGAGAGAGAGAAGAGGGAGGGCGTCGGTCGCTCGCTGAGGGCATCCATCCTCCCCGGCGGCCGAGCCCGACCGACCGAGAACGCCCCTCTGCTGACGCGCGCGCGCCGGCCGCCCCGCTCCAGAGCAGCAGCAGCCGCCGGCAGAAGGGGGGTGACCTGCCCACCTAACAAGGTGCATGTCGCTCCACCCTGCCTTGGCTTGCCTTCTTCAGCTTGACGAGAGAGAGAGGTGGCGAGAGAAGGAAAAGAAGACAACGAGAGAGAGAGAGAAAGACGGACCGTCGTCCGTTCGCTCGCCGGGTCGACGACGGTGAGCGGCGTCAGTTGGGGCGGCGGCGGGCGGCTGGAAGGCTGGGCGAGCATGGCGGCGACGGCAGCGCTGCTTTCTGTTGACGTCTGGACGCGCGCGTGCGAGAGAGAGGGGCGACGACGACGACGACGAGGGGTGTGACGAGAGATGAAGAAGAAGAAGAGGGAGAGGTCAGGGTCGAGAGAGGGCGAGGAGAGAAGGGGGCGCTGGCTGGGGGGTCGTCGGTTCGGCCCGAGCAGCGGGCGGTGGGCGGGCGGCCATCTCTCATCAGCAGTGCCGAGCCATGCCGCGCCCTCTCTCTCTCTCTCCCTCTTTCCCCCCGTTCGCCCACCTCGCCGCCTCGCCGTTGAGCCCGACGATTTGGCCCATCTCGTGACACTCACGTCTTGCATCTCTTAGCTGACCGCCCTCTAGAGGGGATCAGGGCAGACAGCTTCTAAGGCCGGCGCCGGTCGGTGGAGTCGTCCGTCGGCTGCAGCCGCCCTCAGCAGCAGCAGCAGCAGCAGCAGCAGCAAGCGATCGATCGACGACGGTGCGCAGCAGCAGCAGCCCTGGCCCTGGCCGACCGTTGAGTTGCATGCTGCACGCTCTTTTGTCCTCGCACAACGGGCGTTCGTCCTGAGAGAAATCCATCCGTTCAACTCTTTCTTGCTCTCTCTCTTTGGCGTGCGCGTAGAGGCTAGGACAGAAGAGAGAGAGAGAGAGGGGACCGAAGGAGGGAAGATCGATCGATCGGGTCGTCGGTCTCCTCCGAACGGGGCCGCCCGCCTGACTGACTGACTGACTGACTCGTCTCGACCCTTCTCCATCCCGACCCCCTCCCAACCAACGATCAGGGACCTCCTCCACATCCCCAAACAGCACAGCACAGCACAGCACACACATACCACTCCCTTCTCGTCGTCCGTCGCTCTTCATGCCCACGACGACGGTCGCTCGAGAGCCGCCGCCGCCGCTGCTGCCACCGGTCGAGCTCGAGCTCACCCCACTCGCCGACCACCCTCCCCGCCGACCCCCGCCGCCAACAACAACAACAACAGCGCTCTCGAGCCTGACCTCCTCGTCGTCGTCGCGCCACCTCTCAGCTCATCTTCCGCCCTCGTCGTCGTCACCTCTACCTCCTGCTGCTGCTGCTTCTCCTCTCTCGCCCTTCCCGTCGTCGTCGGCCGCCTCCTCATTTCGACGTCGCCCCGTCGCCGCCCCCTCAGCTCCTCCTCCTTCTCCGCCTTCGCCTTTGTCTTCGCCGCCGGCCGACCGCGGTCGAGCCGCCTGGACCTTCCTCTCCGCCGCCGTCCTGATCGAGATGCTCGTCTGGGGTTGGCCCTACTCGTACGCGATCGTCCTCGACTACTACGTCCGACCTGGTGGACCTTTCGAAGGCGACGAGGAGACGGGCCTCCTGACGCTCGCGGGGACCCTCGCGAGCGGGTTGACGTACATGTCGGGTATCGTCCGTGCGTGTCCTTCCCTTCTCGACTTGGGCCTGCCTTTCTCCCCCCCCCCCCCCCGCCCCCTCAAACACACCCTCTTCCCTTGCTGTATCGCCTCACAACTGATCACGCCCCCCCTTTAACCCCTTCTTCCCGCATCTCCAGTCTACCCCCTGCTCGAACGTCGACCCTCTTGGCGTCGACCCCTCCTCCACCTCGGCTTCCTCCTCCTCCTCTCGGGCCTCCTCGCCGGCGGCTTCGCCCGAACCCCAGCCCAGATCGTCGCGTCGGAAGGACTCCTGTTTGGTCTCGGAGGAAGTCTCCTCTACGCTCCCGTCATCAGCTTCCTGACCGAGTGGTTCGTCGATCGACGGGGGCTCGCTTACGGGTGCCTCACCGCCGGTTCGTTTTCGTTCCTTCTTTCCCCGGTTTCCTCTCATCATCTCCTTCGACCCTCCTCTTCCCCGTTCCTCCCCCTCCCTTTGAGAGAGGGCCCACAATCGTCGTTCCTGCCTCCCCGCCTCCTTTCATCTCCCTTCTTTGCAAGGGAAGTCTGACTGGATGAAAAGAGGTTCTCTCATGCTGATAACAATACCTAACCCCCCCCCCCCCGCCTCAAACCCCCTCTCCGCCCATCCTTCCCCTTCCCCCCCCCCCCCTCCTCTCTCCTGACGTCCCGGATCCTCCCCCCCTCCGTCCGCCCCCCAAACCTCATAAACATCCATCACCCCTCGATAAAACCCCCCTCTTATTCCTACCCTACCCTACCCTCGACCTCCCAACCCAACCTACCCCCAACCCGCCTGGCCGTCGGACGGCCGGCCGGACGGACGGACCGTTTTTCGATGGGGGACCCCACCTCTTCCTCCAGGGACCTCCATCTCAGGCATCGTCTTCCCCTTCCTGATCGAACGCCTCCTCGACCGGTTCGGGATCCGAACGAGCCTGGTCGGCTTGAGCCTCGGCCTCGGAACGTTGATCGGTCCGCTGTTGCCGTTCGTCAAGGGTCGCTGCTGCTCTGAAACGGATGGGATCAGCGAGGGGCTGCCGCCCTCCTCCTCCTCCTCCTCCTCCAATGACGACGACAGAGACGACGACGGAGACGAAGGCGACGACCCGAGACACCTGGACGGAAACGCAGACGACGACGACGACGACGATGACGAGGAAGGGGCGGCTCGACCTCGTACGCTCCTGCTGCAGCAGCAGCAAGAGGAGGGGTCCCTCCCCCCCGCTGACGCTGCTGCTGCTGAGGACGACGACGACGACCGTGGAGGACGACGTTCCGCTCTCGAGAAGAGGCACGCAGAGGAGGAGGAGGAAGAGGAGGGAGCGGAGGACCTCGACGATGGACAATCGATCCCCCCTGCTGCTGCTGCTGCTGCTGCTGCTGCTGCTGCTGCTGCTGCTGCTGCTGCTGCCCCCTCTACCCCCCCATTCTCCCACCCCGACATCGTCGTCGACCGCGGCGAGTCGTCCTCCGAACGCGGGTTCACGACAACAGCGGCTATGATGATGACGACGACGACGACGACGACGGAAGCAACCTCCGCTCGTCGACCCCTCCCGTCCACGTCCACGACAACGACGACGACGACGACGACAAGGACGAGGACGAGGATGACGTCCGACTACGGTTTCCTCCGCACACAGACGTTCTGGATCCTCTGGACGTGTAACGTCCGTTTTTTTTTTACTTTCTCACTCTTACCCCCCCCCCCCCCCCCCCCCCCCCCCCCCCCCAACCCCCTCCCTCCCCCCCCCCCCCTCCCCCCCCCCCCCCCTCCCTCCCTAGCACCCTTCTCTTGCTTCTCGACCCCCTTTCACCCCCTCCCCAACCCTCCCCACCCCCCTCTTCCCTCGTCCTACCCCACTTCTTCCCTCATCTTACCTATTCCTCTCACCTCTCCTCCCTCAGACAGCTCCTCTTATGACATTCACGCTGACGTCCTTCCCCCCCCCCCTCCTCGCGTCGGGCCCATACGTTCTGCGTCTTCCCCCCCCCCACCCTCCCCTCCTGCGCTAAAGCTCATCCAAGCCCTGGGCTACTTCCTCCCGACCCTCTTCCTCCCGCTCTACGCGCGTGAGCTCGAGCCGGACCCGAACGGCCACGGCGGCGGCGGCGGCGGCCGACTCGGTTCGACCGCGCTCGTCGTCGTCAATGGTGAGTTTCGCTGAGTTGAGGCAACGGGAAGGGAGGTGTATGGGGGCTCTTCGAGGCGTCCGGCGAGAGAGGGGAGGGGTGGGGGTGGGGGTTTAAACTGGAAAGAGACGCTCACTCTGTTCTCTTCTCCCCCCCCCCCCCCCCCCCCCTCCCCTTCGACCTGCCTGACCCCCCTCTCTTGATCGCTTCCGGCCGACCCCCACCCCACCTCCCTTGTTCAACCCCCCGTCTGACTTCCCGACGTCTCCCTCCTTCCCTCCCCTTATCAAAAAGCCTCCGCGATCGTCTCCCGCCTCGCCCTGGGCGCCCTCTCGGACCGACCGGTACTCGCGCTCCCGCTCGTCGGCCTCTCGACCCTGAGCTCCTCGGTCGCCGTCCTCGTCCTCTGGGGCCGATTCGCCGGGGGATCTCCAGCGGGCCTGCTCGCGTTTGCAGCGACGTACGGCGTCTGCGCTGGCGGGTTCAGCTCGCTCTGGGGCGGGCTCGCCCGACGTATCACTACCCGCCGGAGGAGGAGGAGTCGAGGGACGACGACGGACGACGGGGGGAGTCCCGCTCAAGGGGCCAACCTCTATGGCCTTCTCTCGTTCGGTCGTGGTCTCGGTACGTGGTTCGATCACCCCTTCTTTTCCTTCTCTGTCCTCTTGTCGCTGCGCAGGGAGCGATTTTTTTGCTCCTGGACGGACACACGCCCCTTGCCGTCACGTTTGGTGTTGAGCTCACACTGAATCCTTTTCCCCCTCTCCCTTTTGATGCTCTCCGATGACCCGCGTACCAAAAACCCCTGGTTCAACCTCCGTGTGGCCGTCTCGGATCCCCCGGCTTCCCCTGCGTCCTTCCCCTAATTCCAACACAGGTAACGTGCTCGCCTCACCCATCTCAAGTGCCCTCCTCCGAGCCCGGCCCTTCGGCAGCCCGCCTCGCCCACCGGGAGGAGACGGGGCTGCAGCAGCGGCGACCACGTTTGGGAGGGGCACCTACGGCCCGCTCATCGTCTTTTGTGGCTGCAGTCTGGCGCTCGCCGGGGGGTTGGCCGGCCTC
Source organism: Cystofilobasidium macerans (assembly GCA_014825765.1). Taxonomy (NCBI): domain Eukaryota; kingdom Fungi; phylum Basidiomycota; class Tremellomycetes; order Cystofilobasidiales; family Cystofilobasidiaceae; genus Cystofilobasidium; species Cystofilobasidium macerans. The sequence goes on along the minus strand of MVAP01000108.1, from coordinate 575 downwards.
AGCGCCCTCGTCGACCACCGAGGCAGGCAGACGGGGTCGAGCGCGGGCGCGGGCGCGGCGACGGGCCGACGGCGACCGGTCAAGGAGCGCAAGGAGTTGTGAGAAAGAAACGTTTCTCCTTCTCGGTTTTTCTTCTTAATACGGATGCGGCTTCCACTTCGCACTTGATCGAGTGGCCTGGTCCCGAGGCAACTCTCGGGGTCCCCTGTGGCCGAATCCGACAGGCTTAGGCTGAGAGCGCCAAGCTGGATCTTGCTGGCACCCATCTCGTCACTCTTCGAGGACTAGATCGCGAATCACTGGCTGTAAGGCTTGCCTTCGATGTGGATGCGTTTTCGAAGGCCTGCTCTTCTCTCAGACCGACGCCCGACCTGCAGCTTATGCTTGCCCCCCCCCCCCCCCCCCCCCCCCCCGCCCCCCCCCCCCCCCCCCCCACCCCCACCCCCCCCCCCCCCCACCCCCCCCCCACCACCCCCCCACCCACCCCCCGCGGAACCACACCGACCTCTACATGTGGACTCGGCGCCGTCACGCATAGCCACACTGCGTCTGCGACGCCTCGACTTTACATGCAT
>MVAP01000107.1:0-53228 GCA_014825765.1 Cystofilobasidium macerans | reverse complement strand
GGGGATTGGGATCCGTTTTTTGTGCCGATGGGGAATGTCGCTTGGTTTTTCCCCCGCAGCCCGCGGCCCCGGTGGCCCCCCCCCCCCCCCCCCGCCGCTCTCCGCGTCATCGTCATCGACATCAACAGTAAGACGGGCCGGCCGATGCCGACTAACGTTCCCCGCGTCGGGCCCGACGCGATGGAGTCGATTGACGACTTCTTTCGCTCGCCACTTGCCTCGGGTTCGCGGTCGGGCCCGCCTATCGGTGGTCTGTCTTTCGCCTCGTTGGCGGACTCACCGCTCGGCGGCATGGGGGAGGCCGGGCGGAGCGAGGGCGACCTCGCTGTAGAAGAGGCGCTCGCGAGAGATGAGACAATGGGCGAGATCGGTAGCGATAGTGTCGAGGGTAAGTGCCGGCCCTTGTTGCGCCAGAGCAAATCCTATGTCCACTGGACCTGACCTTCGATCTCCCTCAGGCACTCCGAGCCGTTACTTTCGGTCTAAAGGTGCGTGCGAGCGGCTCTAACACTTGTGCTGCCATTCTCTCATCTCTGAATGACTCCGAATGTATGGCAGGCCTTGGAACGGCACCGTTCCCTGCCTCGTCCGGACGCGCAAGAGCAGTCACGCCTCCTCCCGCCGGTGATTCTTACGCCGCTCTCCCATCGCCCTCGCCAACACGAACCGGCCGCGCCTCGCACGCCGCTCCAACTTCTGGCGCGACCGCCTCTGCCCGGCATTCGCTTGGCTCGTCTCGGCGAGGTGCCGGTGCCAGACGAGTTTCGACCCTACCTCGATCCGACGACGACGACGACGACGACGATGACGACGATGTCGAGCAAGCCCGCCTCCAGGGCTCGCCGCTCTCGCGCGGCCGGCCTTCGATAGCTGCGTCCCGAGCAGCGACTTCGCCAGGCGACGGCATGACTGACTATTCGCCGGTCGCGCGCTCTCGTGGCCGACCCTCCATCGCACCTTCTCGCGCGCCAACGAGTCCCGGCGACATCGGCGCGGACGAGACGGTCGAGTTTGACCAGTCACGCGACGACAGTGGTGGCGCGGGCGAGGATATGGACGTCCACTTCGATGGCGGTGCTGGTGATGAAGACCAACCCGGTATGGATTGGGGCGGTGGCCAGCCATCGTCCGAGGGCAACGAGCGCTTCGACAACAACTACGACCAGCCGAATGAGGAGGACGAACAGCCGCCGCTGGAGGAAGTCGTTGACGAGGAGGAAGAGGAGGAGGAGATTGTCGTGCCCTCACGAGCCAAGGGCAAAGGCAAGCGGCCACGCGTCGTCGACCCGGATGACGACGACGAGGAGCGTCACGAGGAACCCATCTCAGCCGCCGAGGATGAGCAGATCACCGACGACATGCTTCCAGCCGAGGAGGATGACGAAGAAGAAGAGATCCGGCCTGCTAAGGGCAAGGGCCGCAAAGGCAAGCCCGCGCCCACGCGCGAAAAGCTCCCGACGGCGGCCGAGAAGGGCAAGAGTCGAGCGTTTACGTCAAGGACGGCGGTCCAGCCTCGTGCGTATTGCTGTCGACCTGCATCTCGGCTAAAAAGACTTGTGCTGATTGCCCCTTCCTTTGTTAGGCATCGTTCCGCTGCACGACTCGGATCGGACGTCGGAGGACGAGGACGATGGCTCGCGTCGCTCTAAGCGTCAGCGCTTCCGGCCGCTCGAGTATTGGCGCGGCGAGAAGCTCATCTTCGGCCGGCGCGAGTCGGGCAAGTCGGCCGTCCCCATCGTCAAGGCGGTCCAAGAGCTTCCGCCGCAGGACATCGTCCCTTACGGTCAACGTAAGAAGGCCCGCAAGGGACCGGCACCGTCAGCGACTAAGCGCGAAGGCGGCGGCAAGCGCAGCAAGGGCCGATCTGCCTCGACCGAAGAGCCGGCCGAGCCTGAGGAGGCCGGCTGGGATCGCGACACGCTCGAGCACGGCGTTGTCTTTGATTACACGACCAAGCAGGAAATCGAACGGCGTACGTCAACATTGCTCTGACAATGGCTGAAAGGCCTTGTTGCTAACACGCGTTTCAATCTTCTCCAGGCATTGCTTTCCCGGCGCACCTGCTCGAGTACCGGACAATGTCGTCGGATCCAAACGGCTTCAAGTTTCAGAAGGTCTTTGGCGACGCGAGCTTCGTCGCGGCCGGCATGCTCGAGATTCCCGTTGATGGTGAGAAACCGAGTAAGCCGACAAAGGACAACACCTACGTGCGTCCGCCCTCTGAGAACTGTCGCAAGCATCGGGGACTGACCAACATCTGCTTCTCTGCTTCAATAGCTCTTTTACGTCATTGAAGGTGCCGTCAATGTCAAGATACACCGGACGTCGTTCACGATGGCCGTTGGAGGCCAATTTATGGTCCCGCGCGGCAACCAGTATTCGATCCACACCATCTCCCGCCGGCCGGCCAAGCTCTTCTTCGCCCAGGCCCGACGGATGGCGAGCGACGAGGAGGACGTTCCGAGTGTGCTGACGGCCAGTCAGGCTCCGCCAGCGGGAGCTCAGGTTGCCGGCAGAGCGGGCGGCTCATCCAAGCGCAAGTGAGGCGCTAGCTTTTGCGGGCTCTCATCCTTCATCCAACCATATCACGACCTTTTTGTCTTCGCTTCGTCCCTCTTCCTACTATCGCTATTGTCCCGTCGCCGCGCATATTGGAATCAGCTTGCAGCTCTGCTTCGCTCCCGCTCACGGTCTCAGCCGCGTCGTCTACCCTGCGGTTGCCAAAGGAGGGCCAAGCGTTGACCTCAATCACAAGGCCAGGATCTGGTGTTACAAGCTTTTGATTGCAAGTTTGGGGCGAAGCCGCCGTCGAGACGGAACTTCGATGAGGTTGGGTCGAGCTGTCGACCTTTTAGTGGTTGAGGAGGCGCGCGAAGGAGAAGGGGAAGCATAGTGGACGCTGGTACAGGGTTGCGGCTTTACAGGACGTCGAAAGAAGGGGTCGCGCACTCTCGTGGAGAGGTTTGGGGGTCTGGGTGGGGAGTCGGATGCAAGTGCGGTGTTTTTGGGTCGGTTGCGATGCTAAAGCTAGGAGAAGGAGGTCGGAGCAGCGAGAGAGGGCAAGAGGAGGCCGTCCGCTGGGGACGGGTGAGCGAGAGAGCTGGCGATCGAAAAAGATGACTGCAGGAGTGGCGGAAGGTGGGAGGAGCATGTGTGTTCCACCGGAGCGTCCGGGATGCTAGGTCGAGCAGTTGCCGGGCGATGGGCTTTTTTTGTGTGTTGCGTCTAGCGAGAGTCGATAGGCGGATAAAGCATGCTGCGGAGTGCATGGAGGGACGGTTCGCCGGTTGATGACGGCCGTATGAGAAGGCAAGGAAGGTGGTTGGACAACGTTCAAGCTGAGAGGAGCAGCGCAGGTCAGACACATCAAGCAAGAATGAGGCCCGAGGACAGATGGATGACTTACCAGAAGAGAGGTGGGTTCATGAGGTGACGTGTGAGGGACCGGTCGTGAGAGCGTGGCAGGAGTGCGGAGCTGAGAGGGCCGAGGAAGTTAAAGACGAGGGCGGGCCGGGCCGAGAGCGAAGGATGGTGTCGGTGAGTGACAATGTCAATCAAGGCTCAGCGATGCGGAGGGAGCGCATGCGCCCACGCGCGTCGTCTGTCCGCTTCTCGTGGTCGTCCCGGTCGCGCGATCGGCTCGTACTCGAATGGACCGTCCGGACGAGGCCATCAGACGAGAGTGTCGTGAAGGGCGCCGGCTTGACGACGACGGTTGGCCGCCGTCCGCGGATGCCGAGTCCGCCCAGACCGAGATGGCTCGGCTCGGGGGAGACAGAGGGCGACCGGGAGACGTCTTCGTAAAGCTGCTGTTTGGCGCCGTAGCCACTCGGACCGTCGGTGTGTGTCCGCCTGCGAGAGCTCGAGCGGCCGCGGCCTCGATCTTCGGCACCGTCGTCCCCCGTCGCCTGCTCCTCGCTCACCCGCTCGATGCGACTCGAATCGCGCCGACCGCGAGGCGTCGCCTCTTCGCGCTCATCCACGTTAGCCCGGTCGATCGTCCGCCGGCTTGACTCGCCACGTCGGCCGCGACTTTCGGATCCGCGGTCGGTACTTGATCGGCCGCTCCGGGGAGGCGAGCGTACCCGCGACCGGCTCCGACTGGGGATGGGGTCGCGGCCGCGACTCGAGCTCTCGCGCGACCGCTCCGCCATGCGATGCCGCTCGTTGGAACGTGAACGCTGACGGCTCCGGCCGCGCCGGCCAGGCGCGGTCTCGAGCTCGGGCGACGAGACGTCCGGCGGCTGGGCGAGTGGCGAGGGGTGTATCGACGCGTGATCCGAGGAATCCGACGGAATGCGCGACACTGGGGTGCCGCCTTCGGACGGGTACGACGACGTCGAGAGCGAGCCGACGTAGTGGTTAGCCGGGACCGAGGCACGGCGGATGAAGGCGGGATGCGCAGGTGGCGAGGCTCGAGCCGAGCACGCCGACCCTGACGAGGCGTCGTGGCTGTGGTGGCGGCCGTTGTTAGCGAGAAGGCGGTCGGGCGACGGTATGCTGTTGGAAGCCAAGTGGGTGTGATGGGCGTGCGGCCGGTGGTCGTCCTCATCTTCCGACTGATTCGGGCACGGGCCGGCCGTCAGGTCGGCATCCTCGCCATCGAGCCGGGGAAGCTGGTGGCCGGTCGAATCGCTCTTGATGCCGAGCTGGTTTCGGCCGTAGAGGGCCGAATGGAGGAGCGTGCACCCAGGCCGATCGCACCGGACCTTGCCTTGCGAGCCCGGCTTGGGCAGCTTGGTCGGAACGATGAGCGGCGAGAGCATGGGTGAGAGTCGCGGGCTGTTGCCAGCATTCGAGTGGTTGCCCGAGAACGACTTGCGGGTCGGGCCGGCGATCGGAAAGAGCGCGAGGGGCGACGTCAAGTGGCTCGTCGCCCCCGGCCGGCGGACATACTTGAGCGTCTCGTCCCCGCGTGAGGTGTGGCCGTCGAGCGAGGCCGGAGCACGGATGAGCATCGGTGGGATCTTGACCGGCTCGACGAGGGGCGAGGCGTGGGCTATCGGATAGGCCTGCGGCGGAAGGGCGAGCGCCGGCGGCGACGAGCCCAGGACGGCCGTCTGGGAGGCCGCCCAAGGCGAGGGCGACGTCGACGGCGACGACGTGGTCGAGGCCGACGAGGACGAGGCTCGACCCGAGGCGCCGGACGACGACCGATGCGAAGGTACGAGCGCCGGCACCGCGCTCAGGAAGGGCGAGGCGAACTCCTGAGGCGAGAGCACCGAGCGCGAACTTGCGGCCGAAGAGAGGCCGTTGTCGACGTACGGCGACCGCTGCTGCTGCTCAGCCACGACCTTGTCCTTGGCCTTGCAGTCATCCGAGCAGTAGGTCCTGGAAGGAGAAGGAAAGGGTAGAGAGGGCGAGGACGAACGAGGTTGGCAATCGAGCCGGGAGCGAACGTGCGGGGGAGGCGCAGGCGTCAGCTCGTGAAGGCCAGTCGTGACGCCAGCGTGGTCACCAGCTGAGGCAAGAGAGAGAGGACCTACGAGCCGGCCGTCGGCTGGACGTCGAGCAACGAAGGAGGAGAGGCAAGAGCCGAGTGTCAGTCTCTGGGTTCGTTTCTTCTGCCGGCTTCCTCGCCGCCCGTTGGGGGAAGGGCAGGGCCGAGGTGCTCGGACGGAGCTTGCGCGAGCTGAGGGTTCGAGGGGGTTCACGCACCGACTCGCAGAACAGGCAGCGCTCTTCCCACATGGGGGCGGGTGGGTCCGGAGATCTGACGAGCGAGACGTGCAGGGACACGCGTCGCTAGGCAGAGAGAAAATAGGGAAGGATTCGTTCGGGTGGGAATGGGGTTGCTGGGTGGTGAGAGAAGCTTCCTGACCTCTGGCTTGCTGGCCGGCGTCGGCCGCTCGCCCTCTGCTGCAGGCCCGACAACGCGGGCGGCGGCGACGGTTTGGCTGACGGCGCAGTTTCTGGTGGCGGCCCCGCCAACTTTTTCCCCTCGATGGCCCGCCGCCCGCCCGCGCGCTCGCTCGCCCCTTTCCTAAGAGAACAAGGCAGAGGACGAGTGCTCACTCGACAGCCCACGTCGTCGCCCTTCACGTACACGCGAGCCTCTCTTCACCTTGTACAAAGGGCCCTCTGCCCCTGAGCTTGACCTGCCTGGCCGCGCGCAGAGCGTTTGTGCCCTTTTGGATTTTGCCGTCTCCCGCTCGGCCCCTGCTGACCCACGGAAAGTGCCTTCCGCCCAAAAGTCTCGGCGCGCCGACCTGCCGTGTGCCGGCCCAGGAGCGCTCGGCTCCGCCGGTAAACCAAGCAACCCACCGCGGCCAGGAGGGCCCTCGCCGAGGAAAATCCAGAGCCCCGCAGAACCCCCTCCTCTCTCCAAAGAACTCTGTCCGCGGCGTTGCAAAACGCTCGCAATATGATACGGACCGAGCTGTCCCGGGCCGCTCCGAAGATGTTGAGCCGAGCGAAGAGGCAGGCATCTGAAGTCTGCTGCTGCTGACAGGCGACGGCCGCCGGTGGCGGAGCGACAGGTGCCATCGACCGCGGCCGATGCCCATGATCACTCGGCATGCAGCCGGGAAAGGGCGGCGGAGCGGACGAGCTCCTATCGAGCGGCCAAGCTGGAGCGCAACGCCAACGGCGCCTGGCAGCGCGCGCGCGCCTGCAGGTAGCAGGACAGATGGCGGCGCCTCGCGCTCCCACCGACCGCGTCGGCCCATCTCCCTTTCTCCCCGCAATGCCGCCATCGACGCGAGCACGCCTGCCTTCCTTCCGACACTCAACCCCCCGCGGATGCGCGCTTGGGGCTCAGCGAGCGTCGAAGCTTCGTCCAGCGGAGGCCCTCCGTCGTTTCAAGCTACGGCTGACCCGGGCTGACGTCCCTTGCGTCGCTGTCCTAACTCCATCGGCCGATACTGCTCACGCTGGCGAGCACCTCAGAGGTCGCGCCTTTTGAACTGACGACATCAAGTCCGTTGTGTCCGGACAGCTTGCTAACGACTGGCATGTTCATGCTGAGGAATCGTTTCGCCCAGGGTTTGCAGCTTAGGGAAGATCGCCATCGTCTCTCACCGGCACGCTAGCACGTCCGCCCTCAGGATGACACGCTATCGTCTTGCAGCCCATTTGCCATCTAGCGGTGGCTAGGACGAGCTATCTTGTCGAGAGGACGGCAGGCTCTCCTCCACTGACGACTACAAATTTCGCAGGGCAGCAAGTCGAGCGGGCGAGCGAACGAGCCCGCCTGCAAGCTGACCCAAAGACGTGAAGCATCCGCCCACCGACCCCTCCCCGCTCGGGCAACAGGCGCCTGTGGCTCAAAGATACAGATGATCTTCTCTCCCCGTGGGTGGGACCGAAGGGAAAGTCGGCGGCCTCGGGATGGGACATTCGTTCCTGCACAGCCGGAGGGAGGCCATCGACCGCGCGCCTGATCTTCTGACTGCCGGGGCGGCTTTGGGCCGAGGGTCGAAGGGGAGGAGATCGCAGCCACCAATCGGGCGGCGGCGGCAGCAGTCGCAGCGACCTCCTTCGGCCCAGGCCCCGGCGAAGATAACCGGCCGGGTCGGAACCAACCCGGCGGGACCAAGAGCGGGAGCAACGACGTCGTCCGCTTTGCCCGGGCCCGACCGTCCCGAAGCCCGGACGATAGCCCTCGACGCACCAGCAGCTTGTCACCTCTTTTTTGGCGGCTGAAAGCAAAAGTCGGGCGGGTGCCGCCGGTGGTGTCAGCACGTCGACGTGTGTGGCAGGAAAAAGGTCTCGCTATCAGCCATTTCAGCATCCGTTTGCGAATCTCTTCCCTGCGGAGCACAACCATGGGCGGGGGTCGAGGAGCGTCATCGAGAATCGCAGGACCGGGAGAAACAGAGGGAAGAGCAGGTGCGAGCAAAGCGGGGCACGACAGCGAAAAGGCAAAGAGGGCTGATAGAAAGAACGTGCACAGGGGCAGCAGGAAGAGAGTGTCCAAGCGGAAGCGGTGATAGTAGATGGGGAGACACGGCCAAGCGCGCACAGATGACGAAAGGACAAGGAAAGCAGGTAAGGTAAGCTAAGAGTTCTTGCAGAGGAGCTTTGATGGTACAGCGAAGGAGTGAAAGAGAGGCTGGTCGATCGGGCAAGCGAGCAGACCAATGACCGTTGGCGGGCGAAAGGATACCTGAGGGCGAGCATGAAGCGATATCCTTTGAATGACCGCGTCGGGAATGCCCAGAGGCGTCCTGCTCGGCAGGACGTCGGCTTTGGGGACCGGCCGCGATTGTCCGTGTGATGTTCGCAAGGCTAGGGGAGGAGGCGGATTTGAGGCGGAGGAGGGAGAAGAGAGAGTTGGCACGGCAGAACGACCGGCAACGTCTATGCCGGAAGCAAGAGGTCGGCAGAGCGAATGGCCGATCTACATGAGCAGCTCCTGGACGCGGATCCGGTCGCCGTAAACCTTGCCCTCACAGCCGCGGGCGAGGTCGTCCGGCTGTGTGCACTCGTCAGAGCCAGCGGCTCCAGTGTTGATGAGGCTTGATCTGCGGTGGACGTTGGACGATGGCGCGGCCAGAGGCGAATTGAGAGCGGAGCGCGATGTGTGCCGCCAGAAGTTCGTCGGGCGCACTGAAGGTAGGCGAAAGCGGGTGATCAGCAACCCGACACATGGTTTGGCTTGCTGACTAGCCAGGGAGAATCATGACGAGGATCGACACTCACGAACGGGTGCGCTAGGCGCGGCGAGGTTGGAGCTATCGACTTTTGGCAGAGCAAGCCTGCGGCGGTTCGGACTCGAGCTGAGGGTACTGCCCGCCCGCGCAGGCTCTTCAAGGAAGGCCGGGCTAGTGGGCGTCGTTGGCGAGTGCGGCCCATGCTCCGAGCTCGAGCCAAAGGAAGACGTTGCAGGCGAGAAGGCCTCCGAGACGCGACGGCTGGATGAGCTGCCGCCATTCCGTTCTGACGCAAGGGCGAGATCCGGCGGCGGTGCGTGCTTATTGAAGACGGGCTCGGACGCGCTTCGCGGCGGAGGGAAAACTGGCTTGTTCGGTCGAGCGACCGAGCGGATCTCAGACGACGCTGGCTTGGCAAAGCTGTCTGTGTAGAAGGCGAGGCCGACCGGAGGCTGTTGCGATGCCTGCGCGAGATCGAGCTGGGCTAGGCTGTGGTGCAGCGCGGTCGGGTCGAGCGGGTCGGCCGTCGCCGAGCACGCGAGCGCATCGTCTGAGTGGCTTCGCGACGGGCAGGTTGAGCTCGCCGGCGTAGAAAAAGTCGTCGCGTCATCGTAGCAGCGAAAGTTCGGGCTGTCAAAGCGGCCGAGGGTGTCCGGCGAAGCGTAGGACGTCGTCGACGAGGTCGGGGATGCGAACACTTCGTCCACGGCGTTGTTTGCAGCCGCCTTGCCGAGCAGGACCGTGCTGACAAAGGAATGGAAGGGGTCGTTTTCCTCCTCGGCCGCATGGTACGTGACCAGTCTCGCCTGTCGCGGCGTGACAGGCGGCTGACCAGAGATCGCCTGTCTCAGGGGTCGCTGGCTCGGCCGCTGAGAGAGCTGGCTGCTTGAGGCGCGGAGGGGGTCGAAGGCGGTCGCGTCGGGTGCCGACGACTGGTCGATTATTGACAGCGTCCGCGACCTCGTAGAGAGAGGGAGGGAGTACATGTCGAGAGAAGGAAGGAAAGAGGAGTGCCGGTCCTGCTGGCACTTGTTGCGAGACGAAAAGTGGGAGGCTCGAAGGGGGGGGGGCCGAGGGGCTTGCCGGAGAGAAGGAGAGGGGGATCTGCGCGGCGAGGGCATGACGATCGGAAGGGCGGGTCAGCCCGCGCTAAGCCGATGGCAGAGCAGCAATCGAAGACCTAGAGACGCACGTGGACGTTGCAGAGAGAGCACAGCTGGTCTCTGAAGTAGCAGGCAGGGCAGAGGAGAGAGAGAGGAGGGGCACGCAGGGATGCTGTCGAGAGGGGCTGGTCGAAAGCAGGCGCCGCCGCCTGCACGCGAGTCCTTTCTTCGATCGCGTCGCGTCGAGCTCATGAGCCCTCCACAAGTTCTCAGCATCAGTGACTTTCGTCTTCAGAGCCGCTCTCCTTCTCCTTGTAAAACCATTGATCTCTCAGGGGGCAGGTACAACGTTGTCAAAGGTGCTGCTTAACACTCAAGGATCGTCCGTAGGGACCTGCGCGCGGCGGCGCTTGCACGCCCTGCTGACGCGACCCGCGTGAAGCACCTGGCGGCGACTGCCAATCTGCGGCGGAGGTAGTCGCATGCCAGCCGGTCCCGAGAGGTGGCGCGTTGCGCCGATAGATGCTGTTGAGTGCGGCGACGTGGGCCTGAGCCTCGATGGCGTCCTGGAAGGGAAGGGCAGGGAACGACGGGAGAGTGAAGACCGGTGACAAAGCGACATAGTGGTACGTTGGAATGGGCGAGTGGGAGGAAGGTCGGTGTAATGAAAGGGGAGGGTGGGCATCGACAGGGAGCCGGGGCGACTGGGTCGAAGCCGTAGGATCTGAGGACCAGTAGGCGGGCGAGTAGGTTGACGTCGCGGGGACGTGGCCGTTGTCGTTTGCGAGTGAAACTGTTGGCCGCGCACTGGGGCCTTCACCCGCCATGAGGCGGCTGAATTGAGATCCCTGCGGCAGGATAGGACCTGCTACCCTCGCGGTCGCCATGGACGACGGCCGCGCGACCTCGGAGTTGCCATCAGAGGCTGTTGTGAAGGAGCCGCCGACTGGTAAGGCTGGCACAGACAACTGTGCGCAAGGGAACAAGGCGTGAGCAGCACGTCTCGAGCTCGATCGACAAACTGCTCTACAGCCAGTGGTAGCGCTGGAGGAAAGGCTTACCGAGGTCGTCGACGGCAACATCTTCTGACGCTTGATCTCCTTTGCTTCGGATAGGGACCCGCTCATGGACATCCGCAAGCGCTTTGGGCCCGGCGGAGGCGGAAGATTGTCCGGCTCGAGTCGCGTCCAATTGACCGGGACAGTCTTTAGCGGTAGGTGGTCCTCAATACGGCACTGGCGCCCGTTCGCCTTTCGGCTGGAGAAGTAATGCTCACTCAGCCACCCGGCGTAGATAGACGAGTGCTTGCAGAAGGGACAAAGAAAGACGTCGCCGGAGCGCGCGACCTTGTAAACTGCGGGTGATCAGATGATTAACATAGGTAATACAGCTTATGCAGGACGAAACCCCTGGTAAAAGGCGTACCTTCTGTGAGCGACACGCGAATGTGCTCGTAACTCGTATGCTCCCGTCGGACATGCGCATTCTGCAAGCCTGGCGAGCGAAACCATAATGGGGGATCGCAGTGCAGGCACTTGTGCCGGAAAATGTCTGAAGCCTGGCTGGCTGAGGCGGCGGCGCTGGACGCGTTTCCATCGGAGGGGATCGTCCTGTCCCCTTCTGAAAGCTCGTCCTCGCCGACGTCGTCCTCGTGGTCGGATCCACCCTCATCGGCACCGCTCGCAGAAAGCGACGAGAGCGAACTGGAACGGCTGCGGCAAACTAGCGGCCATATATCGGGAGATGTCTGAGCCGTCGCCATCAAAGTTGCAGGCGGGGCCGGCTGGCCGTCGAGCTCCTGGGTAAACAGGAGTGCGGCACGCGTCGGTCAGTTTGCGATGCTCTGCCCATGCGGCGCATGCGGCCGATGTCGAACCTGCATGGATGTAAGAGTTACAGGCATTGAGCCGGCGGCGGCTGATTTCAAGCAACGGGGTGAATACCAAGTGAAAGGAAGGAGGTGGCTGGTTGCGAGGGAAGGCAGCGGGAAGGGCGCTCGGCCGGCTGCGGAGGCTGCTGCGCGGAAGGCCTGTGTCGCGTCGATCGTGACCAGCGCCTGCACATGCATGCGCAACCCTCTCCAGCCAGCATCGATCACAGCGACGTTCGCTCACGAACAGACCCTTGACCGACCAAACCAGACCGCAGACAGATCAGGAAATAAATTGAAATGACCGAGGCTAGATCTCTCTCTGCGGCCTGAATGAGGCGAAGGTCCGATGCGACCGCGCGCCTTGCGCTTTGACCTGATCAGTGGACGGATCGCAGATACGACCTTCCTCTCATAGGAGCGACGTTTGGGCGGTTTCGCCTTGACCGGGTCACGTAATCTATCCACGGCGACGACCAGGCTGACGATCTGGATGCTGAATCTGGATAAGTTGTATTCGTACAGCGAGGGTTGCACACTCAGCGCCAGAACCACCAAGGGCCTCCAAGCCAGGCCAGCCAGGTTAGATGCCGGTTCCCGGTTCCCGCTGCCCGCAGCACCCTTCTTCGCTGCCGCTGCTGTACGTGCTGCCCCAGCCTTCTCGTCCTTGTCGGCGATAAGCCAACGCATCGTAATTAGTCCAATTAGCCCCAAGAGACCTTCTACGCCGGTGACTTCCTTTTAACGGTGCGTCAAGCATGTCTTCTGCCTAAGCTGTCGAAAAAAAGAGTTATCATGGATCAAAGCGTCAATACGCCCTTAAACAATCTCGGCGAGGTTGAGCGGCATCTCTGCGGACGTCAGGAGGCAGAAAGATCAGCCAGCACTCGAGATGACTACGACAGGAGCCAGACGGACCGTCAATCTGGGTCGAGTAGTACTGCTCGATGTCGCGCAGAATCTTGACTAATTAGGGCAAAGGGTATCTCTTCAGCCAACACTTCGCCTGGTAGGGTGAGCTGTCCTGCAGCTGCTTGCTCACCATCGTCGACGCTGACAAAGTTGATGGCGACACCCTTGCGACCGAAACGACCGGACCGACCGATCCGGTGCAGGTAGTTCTCACGGTTAATCGGCAGATCGTAGTTGATGACGAGCGAGACCTGCTGGACGTCGATGCCGCGCGCCCAGACGTCGGTCGTGATGAGGACCCGGCTGGAGCCGCCGCGGAACTCGCCCATGATAGCCTCGCGTTCCTTCTGAGCCATGTCGCCATGCATCGATGAGACGGTGAAGTTGGCCTCGCGCATCTTCTCTGTCAGCCAGTCGACCTTGCGCTTGGTATTGCAGAAGATGACGGCCTGCGTGATGGTAAGGCTGACGGAGAAGGAAAGGCCAACGTCAGTCATCTGCTGCTGAACCCCGCCTGGATGAAGAGCTGACAGCCGACGCACGTGTCGTAGAGATCACACAGCGTGTCAAACTTCCAGTCCTCCTTCTCGACGGCGACAAAGAACTGCTTGATGCCCTCAAGCGTCAGCTCGTCGCGCTTGACGAGGATCCGGATCGGGTCCGTCATGAACTTGGTCGTCATCTCAAGTACGTCGTGCGGGAGCGTCGCCGAGATGACAACGACCTGCGTCGCCGGTGGCAGGTAGCGGTAGATGTCGTAAATCTGGTCCTTGAAGCCCTGGTTGAGCAGCTCGTCGGCCTCGTCGAGGACGAGCATCTGAGCAGGCGGCATGAGTAGGTGATCAATGAACAATCCGAGCAGACTAACAAGGCAACGAGCGACTATGGGGCGGACCTTGACATTGCGCGTACGAAGGTTGCGACGGCGAATCATGTCAAAGACGCGGCCGGGCGTGCCGCTGACGACGTGCTGTCCGTAGTCAAGCTTCTTGATGTCTTCGCCAATGCTGGTGCCACCAATGCAGGCATGGCACTGAACATTCATGTAGTCGCCGAGGGCGAGGACGACGCTCTGGATCTGGGTCGCCAGCTCGCGCGTCGGCGAAAGGATAAGGGCCTGCGTCTCACGAATCGAGGTGTCGATCGACTGGAGAGTCGAAATCGAGAACGTGGCAGTTTTTCCAGTTCCGGACTGGGCCTGGGCAATGACGTCGCGGCCAGAGATGATGGGCAGAATCGCCCGCTGCTGGATGGCCGACGGCTTCTCGAAGTCTATGTGACGAAAGAGAAAGCACGAGTGAGCTGATGTCGCGGATGACGGTGGATCCGCTCTAGACTTACTGTAGGCGTAAATGCCGCGGAGAAGGTCCTCCTTGAGTCCAAGAGCATCGACTGTCGATGAATAAAGTTAGAAGGTGAGGGCGAGGGCGAGTGGAAGGGCGCAGACGATCGTCAGTCATTGCGAGGCCAACTGCCAGCCTCAGTCGACGAGACCAGACACTCACACGTCGGAGCCTATATCGAGAAAGATGGGCGAGCAGACGCAACCCGGCAGAGCGGGGCAAGTAAGCCAACCCATCTTTCTCCGTTGCTAAGTCTCCTTCATCCCGCTGCTCTCTTCGAACAGTCGGCTGAGCGCGCAGCCTAGCGGCTTGCAAACGCCTGCTCAACCATTGGATGAGAATCAGCGGCGAGACGACAGTCAGATACGTACGACTTTTACAGTCTCAGACGACTCAAACACCTGATGAACGGAGGCAACAGTCATCAGCAACGAGATCCAGTGGCTAGGGACCTCGAGGTGACAGAGGATGAGGCGGGACACACGAGCTTCTCGTCTCCCTTGTTGATGCCCTGAGGGTTTCAGAGTCGCAGCATCAGCGATACTATACGAAGAGCTGAGATTCCGGCAGCAACGTACGGCCATAATTGCTGAGAGAGGTAAGGTGGGGAGGGATGTGGTCGGCGTGCTGGCTGGGTTGTGCTGGTCCAGCCCGGCGCCCCTTGTCGTTTCAAACTCCGCCTCAATGGCACTCGCCCGCCCACCCGTGCGGGCGGCCTATCCAGCTTGCCAGCTCGACCTCTCGACGACAGACAGCCTACCCTAACCCTTCACCCAGGCCCCTCCGTCTCGAAGAAGACCAGACTGCGCCTGAACGCTATGCGGCCCGCACCTACTCGCGTGCTCGGCTCGATCCGGCTCATGTCGACCTCGGCCGTCCGGCCTGTCGACTCGCTCGCCGCGACGTTCGGTCGGGTGTCTAAGGCCGTCCGACGAGAGGGCGGCGGCATCGGTGCCACCGCTCGGCCGGCGACCAGCAAGGCCTACGGCGGTGACGAGGACGGCGATGTGACGCAGGCGGGCTCAGCTGTCGGCGATGATGCTCAGGCGGTCGA
Source organism: Cystofilobasidium macerans (assembly GCA_014825765.1). Classification (NCBI taxonomy): domain Eukaryota; kingdom Fungi; phylum Basidiomycota; class Tremellomycetes; order Cystofilobasidiales; family Cystofilobasidiaceae; genus Cystofilobasidium; species Cystofilobasidium macerans. Next base: position 38,352 of record MVAP01000107.1, on the reverse strand, counting down.
GGTCCTGCCCATCTTCAAGTACCACGGCCAGTGGGGCGTGCCCAAGACTCCAGTGCGTTTCCGTCACTCGACACGAATGTCAGTAGTCGCCGTGTCGCGAGCTGACATCATGAGCGTCTTGCTGTATCTGTCATCAGGGAGTGCGCCACCTCAAGATGCCCTACTCGCCTTGGCTCTGGAAAGGCAAGCCGTTCACGCCGCTAACGACGGCTCAGCGCAAGAAGGGTGGCCGCGACTCGACCGGTCAGATCGTCCGGCACCATATTGGTGGAGGTCACAAGCGTCGGCTGCGGAAGCTCGACTTCATGCGGCTCGAGGAGGGCCCACAGGACGTCGTCCGAATCGAGTACGATCCGGGACGGTCGTCGCACATTGCGCTCCTCCGTAACCGGACCGGCCTCGGACCCGACGGCGGCTGGAGCTACATCGTTGCGCCGGACGGCATTCGGGCAGGTGATGTGCTCACGAGCTACCGTTCGGGCGTGCCTAAAGGTCTTGTGCCCCAGTGGGACGCAGAGGTGGCCAAGTCGGACGTCGAGGGGGTTGCCCGCGAGGCCGAGGAGCGGGCGCTCAAGCTTCGGCGGACAAAGTACCTCGAGGATGGCTTCCGCTCGCTCGAGGACTCCCTCGAGCCGCTGAGGCTTGACGACCGACCCGCACCGTCAGAGGAGGGTGGTGTTGTTGACGAGGCTTCATTCGCTGCGGCCGATGCGGTTGAGGAACCTGTCGTCCCGACCGAGGACGTTGCCCCCGAGGTCGTTCAGGTTCGGGCCAACAGCGGTTCAAGTTCGACGCCGTCATCGCGATCTTTCTCGACCTCGGTCATCCGTACCGATGCTGCGGCCGAGGTCAGCCCTTTCAAGGCCGACGGCCGGCCCAAATCGCCGTCGATCTACAAGAACAAGGCCAACCCGAAGTGGTCGCAGGCGACGGCCGGCATCGCGCCCTCGTTCGCGCTCAACCTGCTCCGAACGCTCATCATCAAGCCGGGCAATGTCGTCCAGCTGACGCTCATCCCGCTCAACACTTCGATTCACTGCATTACGCTCGGCCGAGAGGAGCGTGCCTCGCTCTGCCGCGCGGCGGGCACGCAGGCGACCATCCTCTCGCACCAGAAGCCCGACGAGAAGGGTAACGTCTACACCTTTGTCCGGCTTCAGAGCGGCGAGGTTCGCAAGATCCCGAGCGACGCTTTTGCGACGATTGGCCAGGTCTCAAAGTTTGTCTGGATGCTGGATGCTGCTTGGTCAAGTACCAGTCGCTGACTTGGCTTCCAATGTTGCAGCAAATTCCACGGCCAGCGTAACCTGGGTAAGGCCGGTCGGTCGCGAAACCTCGGCCGGCGGCCGCGCGTCCGTGGTCTGGCGATGAATGCGTGCGTCCTTGAGCTCGCTTCCTCACTCTCGTCATTGCACTTGAGCTAATTTGTTCGTTTCGCGTCTGCACAGCTTCGAGCACCCGCACGGAGGAGGACGTGGAAAGTCAAAGTCCAACACGCATCCCCGCTCGCGCTGGGGCTGGCTCACGCGCGGCGTGCGGACGCGTAAGCCGGGCGTCAACGGCCACAAAAATGGAAACAAGATGTGCGTCGACTACACTTTGGCTATGTCGAGATGCCGGACGCTGACTTACCTTCACCCGACATTGTCTGTGCAAATCTCAGGGTGGTCAAGGAGCGGCCGAGAGGAAAGGCGCACCCGGCGACAATGGAGCGCAAGAAGTGATCAATTGCATGCTTCGGTCCAGCTTCCAGTCTATGAGTTTGCAGATGTTCGTTTATGTTAAGACCTGCGAGGGAAGCTTAGCCTGCGTGAGCTTCCGTTGCTGCCACCGCCGCCGCGGTGCCCGAGGCCCGGCCTCACGTTGGTGACGCAGCCAGCCTCAGGACGCCCCTTCTCACTCCGCCCCTCGGCCCACCAACGCCTTCCCCTCCCGTCTCAGCCTCTGCAGTGCGCCTTCTCTGAGCTCGACGACTGCACCTGCTCCTTCATCGGCAGTCCTCTGAACGTGCGGTCAGCCCAATCGATGGTCTTCTGGCCCTTCCTGCGTTCGCCGCTGGCGGCGTCGCTCCCTGCCCTGCCGCCACCACAAGTGGGCGATAGCCGGCCTACCTACGACGTCGGCTACACGGCCGTCTCGCATCCCCCACGGAAACCCTTCTCACTTTCCCTCCCGACGCGTGACGGCCGACCGGTACTCGGGGTGCAGGACGTCCGATGGGTGAGTCTGGCTTGCGGGCCACGAGTTGGCCCGGACCTCGCCGAGCCGACCCAGCCTCTCCGCACGTGCCTGGCCCAGGATCCAGGCTGATCATTGAATGCGCTTTGTAACTACTATCAGTCGCTCTTCTACCCCTGCGAGCCGCCAGCGACGCCAATGCAGGACGAAGGAGTCCCCTGGGTCGTCGGGCCGATTTCAGCAGTCGTTTCTGGATACAGTAGATTTCTAGGTAAGCTCACAAGCCATAAACTATGCCTTGCCAAGTCCCGCTTCCGTCAGGTTGACATTAGCAATCGACCTGTGTCCCAGGCATCTCCAAGCATATTCTAAGTGTTTCTTTCGCCCTCCTTGTTGGCAACCCCATCACCGTCCTTCCCGACCTGCACCGCAACGCTCGACTGCGCCCTCCGGCCAGCTCGCCCTGGCCGCTGCTCGTCTTCTCTCACGGCCTTGGCGGCGGCATGCACGTCTATTCGCAGCTGTCGAGATATTGGGCTTCACGCGGCTATGTTGTCCTGGTTCTCCAGCACGCCGACGGCTCGGGTCCGGCGACAGTCGTCCGCGACCGTGCGACAGGCGAGGAGACCGACCTCCTCTACATCGTCAACGACGAACTGTCGTGGACTGATCCGGCCGAACCAGCCAAGAGCGTCGACGCGGAGACGTCGAACCACTCCTACGACTTCAAGATCCCCCTTCGACAAGCACAGCTGCAGATTCGGCAGGCCGAGGTGTACGAAGCGTATGACGCGTTTGAGGCGCTCGTCCGCGGCGAGGCTTCGGACGGCTTGCTACTCGAGAAAGAGCTGGAGGCCAGTAGTTGGATAGACAACGTCAACGTCGATTCGATTCATCTCGGCGGCCACAGGTGCGGCCTCAGCCCAATATCTCGCCCTGTCAGTGCTTCCGTTGACGGATTCTTCGCGCTCCTTTACAGCTTCGGCGGCGCCACTGCCCTCCACATCCTTTCCAACCCGCCGCCGAACGCCCTCCCGAGACTTCCTATCCGCTCAGTGGTGCTTCTCGACCCCTGGCTTGACCCATTGCCGCCATCAGACGACCCTAAGCTTGCCGAAAAGGACTTGCCGCCCTCGCTTGTCATCAACAGCGAAGGTTTTACACTCTGGCCTGACCATTTCTCGCGGCTGGCCGGGATCGAGCGTCAGTGGGGCGGCGAAAGCCAACCGCGTACCTGCTGGGGCACAACAATCCTGCGGTCCGACCACCAGAGCTTCTCCGACTTTCCACTGCTCTTGCCTTCGCTGCCAGGCCTTCCATTTGCCTCAAAACCGACAACGACACCTGAGTCGCTAATGGCAACCATCATGCGCCTCTCGGAAGCCTTCCTCAGCACAGGCTCGCCTACGGCCGCCGAGGATCTCGCCGGTTGGGATGGCGCTTGCGACGAGGGCAATGTTGCCTTCGACGAGCTGCCGCGGCCTCGTAATTGGCGCGGCAAGGTGCAAGCTTGGCCGAACCGTCGTATCAGCGGCGGTAAGGAGGGCGACGTCCGCGTCCACTTTCGTGGAGCCGGCGGTCCGTAATGACCAGCCTGATGATCTAGATGTCGTGAGTGTTCATAATGAGATGGCGGAGAGAGCATGTAGCAAGACAAATGCGCTGGGTTCTAGCTAAGTCTCTAAGGAAGCGCTTGTGGCAGGTGTCACTCGCCAAGAGGGTGGGAGGATCCCTGACGCCGCCCGTCGTCGCCACCAAAGAGCAACGCCAAGCGCGACCGCACCAGCGAAGACGGCTCCGCCAACGAGGTAGAGACCCTGAGTACGGAGGAGGCTTGGAGAAGCGTCTCTGTGCTCGCCCTTACGTCGGCTTTTAAACGGCATCTGCCGCCACTGCCCGTTCTTGCTTCGCCGAAAGCCCATTTCCTTTGCCAGGTCCTTGATATCGGGGTCGTCGATCGTCAGGCGCGGGTTGGCAAGTAGAGCGCGAGTGAGCAACGCCTTGGCGATCTCAAGCTGCCGACCAGCCGACAGGCGTTGAGTGACCGGTCCGCTCGAAGGCCGATATTGCGGGGGAGGCGGCGGCATGGGTCCGACAAGGTAGATGCGCGAAAAATGTAAGTAAAAGCGGGCGAGCTCATGGGTGCCGCCAAGCCGGAAGATGTGTGATGGAGTGATTGCAGGATCCTCCTCGCCAGTCGGCGTCAAAATTGGCGGCGGAAAGAAGTGCAGGAGGAGCTGATGCGAAGCAAGTGGCAGGTGGTCGGTGTTGTGCACATGTCTGTGAAATCTAGCGGGTCAGCTGCTGATCAGAACTGTGGAAGAGGACTCGAGCAGCGACACACAAGAGAATGGTGAAGGCTCTCTCGCGCGCATCGTATCCTTTGGTGACAAGCTCTGACGCGAGAGCGGCCAAGCTTGTCGAATCGCAGTCAGGGACGCCTGGCGCTACCTCGCGGCCGTCGATGCCGCCGACGATGACCAGATGCTCCCAGATCCGAGGCGTCTTCTTGACGAGATAAAGTGTCAGGAGACGCGTCGGCGGATGCGCGGTCGGAACCTCGGATGCGTGAGGACTTTCTGCCGACGATAACGACAGTGGAGCGGACCCAGTTGAGGCTGACAGAAACGTCGGGGCTGAATCTTCGGATGAAGGCTGAAGTATAGATGAGGCTTCCAAGCTCGGCGGAGGAATTGGACTGCTGCCGCCGTCAGATTCGCGCTCTATCGAGAGATAGCCCGAATGCGAGAGGTGCGAGGCGCTTGGGGAGGACGGCTGCTCGGACGTTGAGTGGCCGACGAGCTCGCCCTCGTCGCTCGTTCCTCCGCTGGCGACCCAGGCACCACCCGCCGCCGAGCCAAAGGACGAGCTTTCACTCGCAGGTCCTCTGCGGCCGCTGTCAACGCCTGTGTCAAAGGACGCGAGCGACGATGGCGCCGACTGCGCGTGGCCGATGTGATCGAACGACGACGCCTGAGGTAAGTCGACGAGGGGGCGGTCAGCTCCGCTTCCGGTGCAGCCGGCAAGTAGGCTGTAACTGACCGAGCCGGGAGATGGCGGATGGCCCGAAGGCGAGTTCCCGCTAGCCTGGCATTCATCGCCATTGCTCTCGGAGGAGGAGGACTGCGTTGTTGATGACCGCGTCGCCGCCCGCCGGCTCTTCGGCTCCCCCGGTCGGCGCTCGAGGTAGAAGGTGGAGGCCGCCGGGACAATCGGAGCGACGAGCTTGCCCTAAAGATTGACAGAGCGCACGTGAGGGATCAAAGCGGGCCAGTCAGCCAAAGTATCTTCAATGAGCCAGTCTCAGTGCAGGATCAAACGGTGATCAAGAAGCCCGCGGACCTCACGCACCTTTAGCAGGGGAACTGCGCCCTTGACGCCAGCGACGATGCTGTCCGAACTGAGTTGGAGCTCTATATCGGACGACTCAACGTTCCAGGGAACATCGCATAGAACGGTGATTTGCTGCGACACAGAAGAGGAGAGGCGAGAGCTCAGTCAGATGAGGTCCCGGTTGTAGGGCAGGTAGGCCCACCCACCTTGTGGCTCTCTAGGGGTCAGAGGGTGATATGGGCCCGCAACCGTCAGTCATCGGTCGCTGCCAACATCCCTTGACCAGCTGACGTACGGTGGTACGTGTAAGGCATCTGCCCGAGCTCGGATTGCTGGCGGGAGACGGGGACGTCGATGTTGCCGTATCGAGCTGATGGTCGGGAGGCGTCGCTCTCCTTCCCGGGCTCGCGCTGGCTCATACCGGCCTGCTGCGCACACGCGTCGCGCCATCGGCCCTTCGGCCCTTCCACCCGAACGAGGCTCAACCGCAGGATATAACCAACAGGCAAGAAAGTCATGCATCATCCTGAGCCAGTCGTATATTAGCTCTAGCCGCTGTGCTCAACGAGTGTCGTCACCAGCTTTCCACCCTGGACGACGCTCTTGAGCTGCTCGGGTACGGCGCGCTCGACGAACATGCCGTCCTCGTCATTGTCCGGGTCTGGCAGAGAGATATTGATCGCGCTTGCCTTGGAGGTGATGACCTCGGTTGCGCCGTCAAGGCACTCCTTCGAGAGGTAAACTTGGCCCGAATCGGTCGTGTCAATCGTGATGGTCGGGCATCGGCCTGTGACCTGAACCGTGAACGACGGCGACGACGTAATCGAGACAGCCGAGACGACCGATTCGAACAGGACCGATGTCTTAGTGCAGGCCGCTGAAGAAGAGGCCAGGATGTCAGCCGACGCCTAGATCACCTCAAGCAGCAGGGACAAGGTGTGATCCAGCACGCACTCAGCGAAATGGCATTAACTTTGCCCTTGACCTGAATGACCGAGTTCTTGCAGCCGTAAATTGAGACGATCTGCTTGAGATCAACGTCCTCGAGTATGATGTTGTTGTTGTCCTCTTGGTACTCCTGAGAGATGAGGTGGCGAGGGGAGCGGCCGAGGTCAGTCGCTGTCTGAGGAGAACGCTGCTACTATGCAGAACGTACAACGAGCCACTTGTTACCCTCTAGAGCAAGCTTTGGCGGTTTCTTGCCGGCGAGCGCCGCCGGCTTTGTTGGCCGAGCGGGCTTCTTGGGCCCGTTTCCGGCTGCAGGAACGACAGCCGACGCCCGGAGCTCGGGGTTCTTGTGCGTCATTTCGCTCTTGTCAACCTTCTTAAGGCCCTTGGTAACGTCGCCGCCGAGCTCGGCAAAAAGGCCGCCGGCTCCATTCACTGGCGACGGCGCCGAATCGGCTGCTGCAGGCTCGGTGAACGACATAGGGTCCTGACCCTGCAGCAACGTAGTGGAAAGCGGCCCAGCAACAGGCGGTTAGCTCCTCAAGCAACCTTGCAAGGACAGTGCAGGCAGAGCAACGGACCTTCGGGTTCCATGCGACGCCGGTCGTGTGAAATTTGACGACATACTTCTTGAGCTCTTCGAGCGCGGTGATGAAAGCCTTGACCCATTCGCCCTGCGACTTGTCGCTGCGTGCGGCAAGAGACAGTCAGCAATCAGTTCAGACTCTGCCCCGAGAGACGCCGCACCTGTCTTTAAACTCCTTGATGACACGGTTGCCGTAAAAGGCAGCCGAATCCTTCATCTCGGACACATGCGGCGCCGGCTTGGGCTCCTGTGAGGCCGTCGCCGCCGGAGTTCAGTTCGGAGCGACTGCAACATTGAACAAGAGACGCACGACAGCGACCCAGCCCGCGGCCGGGATTCCTTCGGCAACTGTCGAAAGGTGATTGAACTGAGGGCTTCGGCGATTGGCGTCCTTGATGTCGCCGACAGCAGTCAGGTGGGTAACCATAGGCCCGAGGAGCTCGGGAAGCTTGTCGGCGGGCGGCTTGGTGCATTGCGATGCGCGGACGAGGAAGTTCTTCTGCGCCTTGAACAGGAGCTCGACCTCCTTGGCCTGTTACGAACGGGCAGGGGGTGTGGTGAGCGCCACTCGACGAGCTCGGTAGCGCGAGATGGCACGCGCTGACGCGCCGACGGACCTGCTCCTGGACGACGCCGCCGATGGCTTCGCTCGCCTTCAGGTAGGCGCCGAGGTATTCGTCCTGCCATTCGCCGAAAGCGGTGACCGATGCGCTTTCCTCCACAGGTGTCCCCGAGCTGCCAGCGGTGCCAGCTGCTGCTGCTGCAGGGGCCGCGGCGGCAGCGGCGGAGGGCTGAGGCGGGGCGACCTGAGCGCCAACCGTCTCTCCAATGGATGAGGTCGGTTGCTTGAGAGTGCTCGACGAAGAGCTGGCACCACAGCAAAGAGGTCAGCACGCCCTCGACTACCGGTTCTGCGCAAGATACATACGCAGTGACGGCGAGGTCTTCGAGCCGCGAGGTCGCAGCCTCGAGCCGCTTGATGATGGTCGAAAGGTTGAAGCCTGAGAGCGAGCCCTGACGTCAATCTGCCGCTCTCTGGACGGCGCAAGATGGGACTTTTATAGCGCACCTTGAGACCCGGATGCCATGTCGGAAGCTGAAGAGAGGACTGTTGGGTCGGTGGGAGATGGCGGGCAGGCTGTCTTCGCTCTTGCCTGCCCCTCCCATCTGGCGCGAGCGGGCGGCGTCCCGTCGCGCAGCAGCATCGACGACGCCGGCACGGTCGCCAGCTTGACCTTGGCACACCCAGACCGCGCCTTCGAGACGACGCTGAAGTGACTGGTCAAGAGTATGCAAATTCAGCCACTCACCCCGCGACTCATGCTGAGACTGTCGCATTCCAGCTCGACCCGCCGGCCGACACACGCCGCCCGCTTGACGCATCCACCCTCTGCAGCCGACGCTGGCATCGCTGAGCGATCATCGCCTATACGTCGGATGGTGGTCTCCGTCCTTCGAAGCCCTTTAAGCAGCCTGCGGACGGCAAAGACAGCATCCCTGGATGCCCAGGACGTCAGGCCATCCCCCCGCCCCCATGTCTGAGTGTCAGTGTCCGGCGCATGCGGCTCTTGTGTCGCTTTCACTTTGACGCTCCGCATCCGTCCCCAAGTTCCTCAAGCAAGGCCAGCTGTACAGCCCGTTTCCCCCCCCCCCCCCCTTTAATCTTGACTCATCTGAGGCGTAGGACCGGTAACCTCGACATCCTTAACCGCAGGGCTGGCCAGCGGGTGCTTGGCTCGGTCGTCTTGCGAGGCGCTATATGGCCCCTACAATCAAAATACCGATATACAAAGGCTGTCAGTAATCTTCCCTGGTCCCTTCTGCTACCGTCGATGCTCGCTGAGCTGCTGGACGTGTCGACCCTTTGTTCCCATAGGGGGCCGGGAGCGCGGCCACCGACCGCCTAACCTTCTGCCCGCCGTGCGAATGCGCTTCCGAGCTGAGCTCGCCGGCCGATATGGGCCGACGTCAGCGGCCGCTGCATCGTCAGCGATGCGATGATGCCCTCGACGACTGTACGTTGAGGGGCAGAAGGCGGCCCCTCTGCCCGCTGATGAGCGTATGCCCGACGGATTGTTAGTCAGCAGAAGTTCCGGGCACGAATCAGCGGCCGGCATCAGATGTCGTTAGGCGTCGACGAGAGCGTTCGCACGCCCGGGGTTACCATTTCAGGAGCAGTCGTCAATCCAAAGAGAGTCTGCGATGCCAGGCACCCGCCGCTGGTGTTCGCTGCTGCCTCTCTTTCGTCCCCTCCGAACAGCCGGCTCCCGAGCGCGCGACGGAGCGCCTCGTTTCTCGGTCGGGTCGGTGGCTGTCGGAGGTCATCGAGAGGGCGGGCGTCATTCCAAATAGTGACTGCGGAGCGAGCCCGCGCGTTTGGCTGGTGCATCGTCCCCACGCGGTGCGGCCGAGGCCTCTCTTTATTGCGGTCGACCGGGTCTCTGAACACTTGTGCGATAGGCGGGACGTCCTCCGGGTCGACTGGTATAAGCTGGTGGGGTTGCTCGCGGGGTCGAAGGAGGGGCGTTCGTTGCCTTGTCTTTGTGCAGAAAGCGTAAACGTTTCAGGCGGTCAACCCGAGGGCTAAGGGCCTTGTTCTCGCTCGCTCTGCCCCTGGACGCCGGACGGTTCCGGGCCTAGTGGTGGCTGAAACCTGGAGCGGTAGAAGAAACCTGCAGGGCCGATGGTCTCGGCCATGGCGATCGGCCTTTTGTCTGTGCTGATCGACCCCTTTCTCTCTGGCCCGTCGGCCGCCTGGCTCGCCCACCGCGTTCAGCCCTCCCTTTGAGCGCGGACGACGGCGCGGGATAAACATCAAAGGGAGGCGTACCCTGCCTTACCGACCCTCCCTCCCCCCAACAAGCCCGGCCCTCCCCCGCGCAAGCTGCTCTCAGGCAGACGCCTCGCACATCCCCTTCATCGTCGACCTTTCCCGACGTGGGCGAAACCCGAAGCGTATGCGGCCGCTGCCTCTTTCTTCCTCGACGTCTATCTTCCTCAGCCGCCGGGTCGTCTTTCCTCCCCCCTTCGTCAACGACCTCCAGCGCCCACGCCGCCGCGCCAGCCCACCGACTCCACGGGCCTCTTCGCCGCGCCCGATCCGCCGCCTTCGACCGCCCGCCCGTCGCTTCCGCCCGCCATGTCGATGTCGCCTTCGTCCTCTGGGTCGACGGCCGTCCCGTCCAAAGGTACGTCGCCGCGGACGCGCCGGCGGCGCGACGACGATGCAAAAAGCCCGCGCTCCGCCGACGAGGCGGCCCGCCCTTCGGCCGGCCCGTTCCCACCAGGCTCCGAACCAACACCGCGCATCGACATTCCTACCTCTTCGACAAGACGCATCGGAAACAACCTCCCAAGCCCAACCGATAGCCCGTTCACGTTCACGGTCAGCAGCTTCCACAACGGCTCGCATCCCGCCGACTCCAGCAGCCCTCCCGAGCACGCGCCGGTCGCCTCGTCATCGTGCTCGTCGAGCTCGTCCGTCACCGGCTTGACGGCCGCCTTTTCACACGTCGATGTTGACGCGAAGCTCGGCCAGCCGTCAATCCTGATGCCGAAAGTCGCCAAGGGCGTCTTCCAACCGCCGCCCCAGCCGGGCATCCATGTCCCGCCGAAGAAGAACACGCACTCGAAGCCGGCGCCGCAAGGTCATGTTCCTCGGCCGCGCAACCCTTACATTCTCTACCGCATGGATGTCGTCGCGCGCGGGCTCATCCAGGGCGAGAAGAAGCACCAAAACATCAGCAAGGTCGTTTCTGAGATGTGGAATGCTGTGCGTACCCATCCTGCTGCTCGGGGCTCGCAACGTGTTCAGCCCATCCATCCGAGCTAGCTCGACGCCCTAGCCCAGCTGAGCTCACGACCTTCGCGCGCGCCTTTGCCGCAGCTTTCGACCGAGGACAAGGCGCCTTACGTCGCCGCTGCGCATCTCGAAAAGATGGAGCACAAGCGACTGTGAGTCTGCGGTCCTGCTATGGATACTGCTCGTCAGCACCCAAGCCGGGCGCTGCTCGTCGGCAACCAGGCTGACGGCTCCGCCTTGCTGCTCGTCTCCGCCTCAGCTACCCTAACTACATCTATCAACCTGGGACCGATCGGCCCAAGCCGACCAAAGCGGCACGCGTGCACAAGGGTAGCAAGGCCGCCAATACTAAAGCTGCTGCCGCTGCTGCCAAGAAGAGCGCGTCCTCCTCCAACAAAAAGGGCAAGCAGGACCGATCCCACCTCCTAGCCGCCAAAGAGCTAGAGAAAGCCGCTGAAGCGGACAGCGACCACCAGCCGTACGCGCTAGGTCCTCCGTCTTGCCCTCCGAGAGCTGCTTGCTGACAGCCTGCGTCTCTTTTTGGGCTCACGAGCAGGAGTAAGCGGCGGTCGACCTCAAGTAAGAAGTCGTCGCGAAGCCCTCGGCCGTCGCCGCCGTCCCGGACCTCATCTACGAGCTCCTCCTTTGCCGGACCATCTCGACCAGACGAAGACTGGGACAGTCAAGCCGAGTACGAGCAGCACGGTCGCAAGAGGCGTAGTAAACGCGAGCCGCTGGACGCTATTGATCGATCTGGCAGCCCTGCTGCTTCCGTCTCTGGCCGGTCGGTTGCTTCCGAGTCCGACGTCCGTGGCTCGACGAGCGGCTCCTCGGCGTACGATGATGATCGATTTGATGCTCAGCGGACGGGGAACGGCTTTCACGTCTCCTACCCGCCGGCGGGAGGCCCGCGACCAGCCCAAGCCCACGGCCAGACGTATGCTCCGCACTACGACGTCGCCGCGCCGCAGGTCGTCTACGGCCCGCCGCCACCGATGCCGCCTCCTCACTACGGCTCTATGCCGGTACAGCCTGCGCCGTCCCACTTCTATTACTCGCCCTACCCCAATTATCACCTGCCTCACGACGTGCGCTACACGCAGCCCTCTCTTGTACCCCAGCCCGGCCAGATGGGACCACCCGTCTATCCACCAACGCCACCCCACCCTCCTCAGCTCGGACAGCCTTCCGGTCCGCCATACTACCGACAGTTTGGCTACCAGCATTTCCTGCCGACGGCTGAACCGTCGCCAATCACACCCGGCTTCCCAGTCTATGGCAACCGCCGAGGATCGGCCAACACTGGCCTCGTGCCTGACCCACCTCGCCGCGAAAGTGCCGGCTTCGGCCTCGGTTTCCAAGAAGAAGAGACGCCGCGAACGGCTGCTTTCCGAGAGGCCTTCATTCCCCGCTCACCGGCTTACGGACCTCCGCACGCTGGCCCTGGCGATCCTGCGTCGGCAACGACGCCATCCGCGCCGACCTTCACGTCCGAGCGGCCCGGGTCAGACACAACGGCCCAGCGCGGTCGTCCTCGCAACGCTGGGCCCTTGACTGAGCTCTTCACGAGGGAGGCGCTCCGCCCTCAAACGTTTCCTCGGACCACGACCGAATCGTCCATCCGCCAAAGCTGGCACATGGGCGACCAAGAGATGTTTGTCTCACCGCCCGCAGCGCACTCACCAATCCAGTCAGATGGGGTCGAACATCAGCAGCAACAACAGCAGCAGGAACAACAACTTCCGCAACAACGGCCGCCGACAAGTCACTTTGCGCAGCCGATCCAGCGATCGGCTGAAATAGCAGCAGTCCCAGCGTACGCAATCATGGGCGGTCCAAACGCCGCCAGCCTCGACCTGTCCAGCCGTCGGAAGGGCCGACCGGAGCCGCTGGCATTTCCTGTCCCACCGCCGCCCCCGCCGCAGGCTCCTCGCCAGCCGTACTTTCGGTCACTGCCCGCCGAGCCTTCGCCGTACGGCTACCATCGGCCGCCAAACCTGCATGTCACGCCTACGCAGGAGCAGTTCATGCCCGAGTATTACACGGTTCCTTTTGATGAGGGACCGGCCTGGACGCTCGAGCCCAGCGGACTTCCCGCCCATCCGCATCCGCTGCCGCCGCCTCACTCCAGCGACCCTCGGTACCAGTAGAGCAGAACGTCACCTTCTTCGCCCTCACATGAGGGCTTCCACTTGCTGTATCACTCTATCCGGCTCGCTTGCCCCTCCAATTGCCTCTACACGGATCTTCATTGCTATCCGCCGTCTGGCTTCGGTAAGAGTCCCACGGCCCACTCTAACCTTTCGCTCATTCCGGACCTTCATTGCCCTGCTCCGCCCTCGTCACGTCGGCGGTCTGCCCTTACATTATTTCGTCCTCTCGCACGTCCGCATCATGCATGTACTATTGGCGCCCCTTCTTCTAGCCCCCCCCCCCCCCCGCCGCATCGTTCTACTCGCTTATCCCCAGGACGTCGCAACCATCACATGAGATACTGTCTTGAAAGACGCGTCTGGAAGAGTGAAAATTGGAAGAGGCCGCATCAGACGTCGAGCAGCTCGTGTGGTGAACGGAAAGAGGAGAGATCGACGAGCGTCAGATCCTCCGGCGTCCCGACGGCGAGCCAGCCGACGGAGCAATTTCTTCGAGGCCCATGCCCTTCATACCCATCTTGCCGATTATCTGCTTCTGCAGCGGCGGGAACTTGGGTAGGCCGAGAGCGCCAACGGCGTACTCCTTGCTGAGCGCAACAACCCGCGCCTTGTCCTTGATCAAGCCCTTGATGAAGCCCATCTGGGCGGCAGCTGCTCGATCGCGTGTTTGCACGTCGACGTTGGCCATGGCCGTCATCATGAGGTCCGAGAACTCCTTGAGATTGTCAAAGGCCGGAGCGTCCTTGATTGGGAGGCCTTTCATCGCTGGCTTCTGCATGAACGAAGAGTGCTCGTCGGACGTCAGGATAAGGGCACCTCGACCACCTTTACCTCCTCTACCGGTCCGGCCGACCCTGTGGATGTAGTCCTGTAGGAGAGACAGGCAAATAACGTCAGATCGCAGTTGTAGGACCTCTAAGAGCTGCTCAGGCTCACCTCGGGGTTGGCTGGAACGCCGACCTGAACGACAAGGCTGATCGAGGGGTAGTCAAGCCCCCGAGCCGAGACGTCTGATGAGAAGAGGATGCCCTTTTGGCACGCCCTGAATGCAGCCGACGCCGTCTCACGCTTTGACTGGCTCATCCTCCTGCAAAACGAGAAAGAACCCGGGTCAGCGTTTGTCGGCGGACGAAACCAGGTGGTTGACTCACGACTGGATCTGGTAGATCGGACCGACTTCACGGACAGCGGCGACAGCCTCATAGAAAACGGCCGTACCGCGAGCCGTCGGGCAAAAGACGATGATCTTGTAGCTGTCTGGGTTGCGCTGCATCTCCTCGCTGATGATGCCGAGTGAGGCGGCGTAGATGTCGGACCAGTCGACGACCGTCGCCTGCTGGGGCACATGCATGTGCGTGTTGTCCTCGCCGGCCTTGATCGACGACAGGTGGACGTAGCCGGGCAGCAACGCGAGGGAGACAACGGATTTGAGGGAGGAGGGCACCGTCGCCGAAAAGAGGAGCGTCTGCCGTGGGTGATCAGCCCGCCGAGGTAGGGCTTTGACGATCTTCTCGACCTCGGGCTTGAAACCACTGTCAAGCAGCCGGTCACCCTCATCGAGTATCAAGTGTCGGATGCCGCGAAGCCGGTCCGCCAAATCATCTGCAAACATCATGTGTAAGCGTCATGGAAGCTCCCGACCGCGCTAATGAAGGCTGACTAGCGAGCCGAAAAACTCTCGCCATTTCACAAGACTCACAGTTGGTGATCAGGTCGTTGAGACGACCAGGCGTCCCAACCAGGATGTCGCACCCGCCAGCGAGTTTCCTCAAGTCGTTCTTGACAGGCGTGGCGCCGTACACGCAGACGATGCTGGTGCCTGCCGGTGCGAGGGTGGTGGCCTCGGCGGCAATCTGGTTCGCAAGCTCGCGCGTAGGCGAGACGATGAGGCACGACACCTGACCGCGCTGACGGTGTCGAGAAGGACGGAGCAGCGCGTCGAGCGTCGGGATGAGAAAGGCGGCCGTCTTGCCGGTGCCAGTTTTAGCCTGCTCAACGCGAAACAGGGGGCGTGTCAGGGGCTTGAGCTCGGTCTGTACCCTAAGGGAGGACGGACTTGAGCGAGTATATCCTGACCACCCAACGCGGCTGGTAATGTGAGCGCCTGGATCTCACTACATGATGGGTGCTTGATTCGAGCGAGCAGGTCCGGGTGCAAGTCAAAGTCGGCGAACCGAGGGGGTGCGGAAGTTGCGCTGCGGTCGACAAGGGTCGCTCGCGACTGAGTGGCCGATGACCGGGCGCCGATCGGAAAACGAGGTATTGAGAAGCTGCCAAAGTGGAGCGCTGGACGTGAGAGCGACCGCAGAAGCTGCGAGGGGAGTCGAGTCCGGGACATGACGGCAGAGTGGTCGAAGGGGGAAGGCAGGCCCACTTCAGTTGCTGCTCGACCCGGATCGAAGCAACTCGGGGTTGTCGCCGTCGGAGGTTAGACAGACGCGCGCGGGCCGGCCTGCTTCGGAGGCGCTTGGACGTTGAACGCGCCCTCCGCGGCGCGTCCTGTCTTTTCAGCCCTGCCTCGTGGCTTGTCCGCTTCCCCTCTGAACCTCACCATCCTCAATCACTCTAGACTTCAGCCGTCCCCGTCATGGCTGTCTCGCACTCGGTTCCCGTCGCCAAGGGCGTCGTCGCGCCGGCCCACCTGCCCGCTGAGGGCTCCGCCGCGTTCAACAACTGGCATTACATCGCGCTCGTCCTGCTTGCGCCCAAGCTGCTTCAATGGACGTTCCCCTTCCTTGCCGGCTCGCGCACCATCTACATGGTCCTCCTTGTCCTTCTTTTCCTCCCCGTCACCATCTTCTACTGGTGGGCGTCGTCCAACTTTGGCGCCCGTCTGAACGACAAGGTCCGCCTGCCCGGCAAGCCTATCGGCGAGTACCTCGAGTTCAAGGACGAGGAGCTCCGCAAGCAGTACCTTGGCCGCAAGATTCCCTACCAGGTCCTGCACGACGCCTACTTTGACGACAAGGTCGCCTTCAAGGGTGCGTTCGCTTAAAGATCGGCCTCTCTGGTACTGGCCTGAGTAGACCGCTGACCGGAATTGTCTCCGCCCTGTGCGCGTTCTTTTCCCTCCTTTGCCGCGCCTGCCTGCGACCGGTCACCGATGGCTGCGGCTTGCAGGCGATGTCCTCGAGGTGCTCGAGTACCGGCACGACTTTGTCTCGTTCAACCTCACGCCCGACTTCTTCAAGTACATTTTCTTCACCTTCTTCCCGGAGGTTGCCATGCACACCCAGAACCAAGACCTCAGCCAGGTCCGCGAGCACTATGACCGCGGTTCGTCTCGCTGGTTCCCTTTGATCCTGCCTTGCTGCGGCGACCGGACTGACCGCTACCTTACCGGTTCAGGCGATGACTTCTACTCGTGGTTCCTCGGCCCGCGCATGATCTACACCTCGGGCGTCATCCGCGACCTGACCCGTCCCGAGACGCTCGAGGAGCTTCAGGACAACAAGCTCAAGCTTGTCTGCGAGAAGCTTGACCTTCAGCCCAACGACACACTGCTTGACATCGGCTGCGGCTGGGGAACGCTCAGTGCTTTTGCCGCCGCCAACTACGGCTGCGACGTTACCGGTGGTGCGTTGCGCGCAGCGTCTGCGCGAGCGTCGGCCTTTGCTGACACCCTGCTTTGACGCGCGACAGTCACCCTCTCTGAGAACCAGGCCAAGTTTGGTACGGACCGCATGCGCAAGAACGGCGTCTCCGAGGAGAAGGGCCGCGTCCTCTGCTGCGATTACCGCGACATCCCCGCCGGCAAGACCTTCTCCAAGATCGTCACACTCGAGATGGCCGAGCACGTAGGCGTGCGCAAGTACTCGACCTTCCTCCAGCAAGTTTACGACCTCCTCGACGACGATGGCACGCTTGTGTTCCAGGTTGCCGGCATCCGGCCCCGCTGGCAGTTTGAGGACATCCTTTGGGGCATCTTCGTTCGTTGCCTCCCTCCCCCGCCCCCTTTCCGTGCCAAAGCAGGCAGCAGCTGACATCATCTGAGCTGCGCGGCTCGCAGATGAACAAGTACGTCTTCCCCGGCGCGGACGCCTCAATCCCGCTCAACTGGGTCCTCAAGGAACTCGAGAAGGTTGGCTTCGAGGCCAAGCAGATCGACGTCCTTGGCATCCACTACTCGGCCACTCTCCACCGGTGGTACCAGGTTCGTACCCTAGGCTCGCTTTCAATCTCCGCTAGCCCTAACAAAGACCACTTTGACCATTTGCAGAACTGGCTTTCGAACGAGGAGAAGGTTCTCGCCAAGTACGGCTCGCGCTGGTTCCGCATCTGGTCCTTCTTCCTCGCGTCCGCGACCATCGTCTCGCGTCAGGGCGGCGCTTCGGTCTTCCAACTCACGCTCCACAAGAACACCAACGGCTTCGACCGCGCACAGGGTATCGCCAGTCACGTCGGCACCCGCTACACCGACAACAAGGAGTGGAAGTGCGTCGCGGGGCCTACTCCATCTCAGTTTCCTCCTTGTGCTGCATGAGCTGATGATGTCTTTGTGCTCCCTCCGCAGGCTGATCGAATAAAGCCCGCCGATTGCGAGCATAGACAGGGACCGAAGCTGCAATTGCCGGTTGCCGACCAAAAGAAGCGCACCACTCGGCTGCTCTTGATGAGGCTACTCACATCGGACCTGTTGCTTTTGCAAGGAGCAGAGATGATGGGATACAACGCGAGGCAGAGTACAGCAGCGAATAAAGTTATTAGTGTAGCCGGCGGAGACCCTCGAGGAGGCTACAAAGATCGCCGTAAGGGACCTCAATTCTTTCCCACTTGCTGGCGCCCTCCATAATCTCGAGGATGAGATCCTCGTCCTTGACGTCAAGGAACTGCTCGACATAGTCGCCGTCGATGAAGCCGGCGCTCGGGCGGGAGCCGACGTCGGACCGGTATGCACGCCAATCGGTGTGGTCAACCCCGCCGAAACCGCGCACGACGCGCGACATGTTGCGCTGAAGGTCAAACAGCGTGTGTGACGTCTCGGGGCCGAGCAAATCGGCGAGGACAGAGATTCGGCCGGATGAGGCGGCAAACACAAGGTTAGCGGACGCATGCGAGTCCTGCTGCTGCTGCTGCTGCGGACGGAGGGAACCTGTAAAGAAGCGACGTTGGATCAGCCTGAGCCAGGACGACAATGGAGAGCGATTGGACACACCCTTCCGAAACTTGTTGACGATGTCGCCGAGATGTATGGCACCGCCAGTCTCGAGCTCCGCGTCGACTAGCTTGAAAGTCGAGATATTGCATCCAACCTTTGATGATGGTGACGATGGGCGCGAAAAAGGTCAGCTCGTGCGGCTGTCGTTCAGCGTAGCGAGGCAGCGGCTACGCACGTCGGCGGCGACAAAGTTAGTGTCGCTGATGGCACCAACTGATGTCAGCCAGAGCGGTTTCAGGTCCTTGGGCGGGCAGACAGGGCACCGGTGGAGTCAGTTCAGGCGAATGTCAGGGCAGAACGTCTGACGGCGTAGCCCACCTTTGCGACCGTCAAAAGCTCCGAGTCGAGGTTCGGCTTGATGAGCGCGAGGGAGCTCATGGCGTCGCCGACGAGCAGCAGCGATTCGCCGACTGGTGTCAAACTGGCCGGCAGATAGGCCGAAGCCCACTGCGAGCGACGCATGATCCTTGGGCTCGGGCCGACAGTGTCGAAGGCTGGGTTGAGCGTGAAAAGGATGACCTGTCGACAAAAGGCAGTAGTGGGGTGGTCAGACTCAGCTCAGCCATCAGAGAACGAAACGATTCTCGATTTAGCGAACGCACTCTCGAGTTGACGGTCGCAGCAAAGCCGTCCTGTGCGACCTGCGAGAAGGCGTAGACCATGCCGGCAACATCGATGGCACGCGACATGTGGAGCTTGCCATCACTGCCGACGTTGAACAGCAAGATACGGCCCCGCTGGACCTCAGAGTGATCTGGCTGCATCATTGCCGTGCCGAGCAGGAAAACAGGAAGCGATTCGCCCCCAGTCTTGCACCGCAAATGAACGAGCTCGAGCGCCGTTGCCCTTTCACCAGCCTCGAGCTCATACGTGTACACCGCCCGAAAGTCGTCGTCAAGGAGCTTAAAGCTCGACGAGACGACCTCCTGCTCACGAAAGCGGTCAACTTCACTTTTGATGAAAGCGACGCCGTATGAGCGCAGCTCTGGATGGAAAGCAATCCTGTACGGCGACTCAGCACCAAAGGCAATCTGCTCCAGAAGACAGAAAGCCGTCAGCAAGAGAGCTAATGTCACATTGGCCTCAGTTGGAGAAGCCGCACAGTCTGGATTTGCGTCTTCTTGGTGCTGTCAAGCCGGCCGAGGATGAGGCTGTCTGGCGTCACAAGCAAGAGCGATGGACTCGAATCGCCGACATCGACCGAACAAGCAGAGCTGACGTCCTTGACGTTAACGTACTGGTAACCGACCCGGCCACGATCTTCCAGTTGCAAAATGGCTGGCCGATCGCAGCTTGCCAGGATCGAGCCGCCCACAGAGGTTGTCAATTGGACCTCGGTCGAGCCAAGGTTGAGTCTGCGGACATCGCTGCCCGCAAGAAGAGCGCCGTCGGCTGAGAGTAGGTTGACGACTACAGTGCCGTCGCCCAAGCCAACGATTAGACCCGATGGCTGCTCGGCCTTGCAATTGGCGGCGAAGAGGAGAGACCGAGCAAGGGCGGGCGTCGAGGGCAAGACCGAGACGGTGTCGAGCGCGTCGCTTGTAAGATCGAGCGTGAGCACGGAGAGGTCCCACGACGCAACCGCAGCCTTGTCTCCGGCGATGGTCAGAGCGCTGACCTCAGAGTGCGTTTGCCGGATGCTGTAAAGTGTAAAAGAGGATGAGCCTTAGGGCTACCGAACCAAGTCGCAGGATTCGTACGCACCTGACGACGACAAGTCCTTCGAGCGAGGCACGTAAAAGCACCAGCTTGCCGCCGTTAAGTCCGAGCAGGATGAGGCCATCCTGTGATGTTGTGGCGACGCCAATCTCCTCGCGATGGCCCTCCGGCTTCCACTCGTTGCGGCTTCCCGAGGACGTGTCGACAAGGAGCACACTTTCCTTGGTGACCTGGGCGAGTGCCGAGCCGACTGGGCCGACGTGAATCGACGGCCGCGTTTGATCGAGGCCGGCGTTAGCAGACGCGGAGCACACGGTTACGGATGGAGCTGAGCGAGTATCAGCCATCGCGTCGTCAGAGGCCGAGAGCAGCAGGAGGTGCGTCGCAAAACTTGTGCTGGCGACGAGCAGCACCTCGCTGGAAGTGGTAGGACCCGTTGGTGAGGGCAAGGACCAAACTTTCTCGACGTCCAAGACGCCCTCGATCGCGAGCTCCTGCTCCCACCCAGCGCCATCACGAACAATGCGTAGGCTCCCGGCGCCGTTTCCGCCAGAGCAGGTGACGACCTCGCCCTCGCCTTCGGCAGAGACACAAATGTCGAGGACGGGGGCGAGGTTGTCGAAGGATGCCGAGGGTGGCGCAAGGTAGGATCCGACGTAGGGGATGGGCGAGGAAAGGATTGAGACGACAACCGAGTTGGCAAAGTGCGAGCCGACAAAGACGTGCGACGACGTGAGATAGGTCAGGCATTTGGCCGGAGACGTCTACAATTGCAGCGGAGGGGAAGAGCATCTGACCGACGTCAGTATCAAATGCCTCGCCGTTCGAGAAAAGCGCGGCGACCGACCGTGCCAAGTATGACCACTTCGACAGACTCGAAGCGTCCCGAGCGGCCGCGCTTGAGGATAGCGAGCTTGAGCTGGCCGTACGAATCGCCGAGGAGCACCCGCGCTTCGGAGGGGCCCGAGTCGACGATCTCCCATGCCGTTATCTCGGAAAACGGCATCTTGCCAACGACGGGCACAGCTCGAGCGTACGAGTTGCTACCACTAGCCTGGGGCTCATCGTCCTCCTCGTCGAGTCGCGGGACCTTGCTCGCCCCATCTCGGCCGATGAAACTCGACGAAGCTGTGTTGCTGGCCGCGCTGCTGCGCCGACGCTTGCCGCTACCAGGGGCTGACGGGGCCAGTCCCCCAGCATCGGCACGGCTCTTGCCCTTGCTGGGAGTCCCGCGTGCGGGCTGCCGCGAGCCAAGATCATACACCGACAGAGCTTTCTCGCCGATGACGAGTATTGCGCCGCTGCTGCCAGCCTCCGCTGAAGGGATCGGGACGAGAAGCCCGGCCGACTCATCTGGAAGCGTTAGCGCCAGGCGGTCCATCTCTTCCGAAAGGGGTACGAGGTCCTTGGAGGTAAGATCAAGCTCCCGCACTCGCAGGTGCGGTTCCCGGGTCGGCGTGAGCGTGAGGAAGGCGAGGGATGGGTTCGAACGGCCGGTGATGTCCGCAGCATCGGGCGAGGGCGTGAAGACAAGGGCAAGCAAGTTGAGGTCGCGCAGTCTGAGGCGAGGGTCAGGACGCCAGCCGGAGATGCGACTGCATAGAACGGGCGACGCACTGCACGTCGTACTTGCTCTTGACGAGGCCCTGCTGGACAGATGCCTTGCCGCGCCGCGGCCGAGCCTTGCCCTCCGACGCGGCTGCGCCAGCCACTGGCTCTGATAGGACGACGACGCTGAGCGAGCCGCACCAGATGCCGGCGGCAATGGTGCCGCTTGAGTGGTCGACGATGAGTCCCTGCCAAAACTCGTTCTCGCGCGCGCCGGTCGGCCGTGTGAGCTCGACCCGCTCGGCAACAATAAGCGTGCCATTCTCTGCCGACCAGCGACAGACGAGGAGGAGGGGCTTGGGTGGCGCATCAAGTAGGACGAGAAGATACGCCAGGCGATCGGCCTCCTGCTGGTCGTCCCCCTCAAAGTCGATATCGATGGAAGAGGGGTCCGATGGCGGTGGCGGCGACCAGACTTCAGCGCCGATGACCCGTCCCCAGAGCTCAATCGGCTTGCAGGCTTCAACCGGGCCCGAGGGCAAAAGATCGAAGAGCGATATTGAGCTCGGTCGGACGACAGCGAGCGAATCGTGTACGGAGGAGGTGAAGCGGCCGCGCACCGAGTGCGAGACCGTCGTTGGAGGATGGGCCTGAGGTGGAGGCGGAGAATGAGAGCGTGAGGGCTGTTAGCCAAGATCGACCGTCGCGGTGGGCCCTTGCAACACATACCGTGACGAGGTACTCCATGGTAGTGGCGTGTCCCTCTATCTCCCGAACAAATTACTGGGTCCGGCCGATCCGAGACTGAAGGCAGAATTCCGATAGAGATGGTGGGGAGGGGTCAGCCCAGCGAACGGTCGAAGAGCCGCAGCCGGCGAGCCAGTGGATTCCGATTGCATTCATTCACCGCTTAACCACCGGAACCGTCTAAAAGGACAACTTCCACCCCTTGACTTTTGATCGCACGACACCATCCCGCTCCGTGTTATCTGCTTGTCTACTCAGGTAAGCTGCCTTCACGCTCTAAGTGTCAGAACGGCGAGCCGCCGGGCTGACGACCTTAATCTCCCTCTCCGTTTGCCCGCTGCGCCTCCACCCTGGTCCTCCCTTCGACCGAAAAGCTCAACCCCCGCTTTTATTAAACAACCCTCTCATCTCTGCAAATTACCCAGTCAGCCGCAGAATGTGCATGCGTACCACCTGTGACTCGTGCGGACTCGCCTCATGGCGAGGGTGCGGTGCGACTCCCCGGCCCTACTGCAGCCCACCTGCCGCTCCGCAGCTGACGCCCAGACGACCCGGACCCTCTCCCGCCGCACGCCACTTCTCTTGGCTCGCCCCTGCTAGGTAAGCACATCGACTCTGCCCTCGCTGGTGTCCCCGAGCAGGAGCGTTGCTCCGGCTGGCAGGAGGGCAAGTGCGCTGGTCCGCGGACTGCTGCTGCGTCCGGCGTTGTGGACGAGAGCGAGGCCTGAGGTGCGTGCCGCTCATCGACGACGACGACGATGACGACACATGTACGATGAATGCGCCTGAGTTGCTTGCCGTGTATTGCCTTTGCTCGCCCGAGAACCGAGCAGAAGCGTTGACTTTGGATCGACAACGACTACGTGACCTCGGCCGGGCTCTTCCTTGTTACCCCGGTCCTCCGCGAGTGCAGGCGCCGACAGCTCGCTTCTCCTCATCCTTGCCCCCATTTCTAGCTCCTTTTGCTGCCCATCTTTTCCGAGCCCTCGAAGACGGGCATTCTGCTCCAAAATTCGATATCCGTCTGTCTGTGAGCTTTCGTTTGGGACAGACACATCCATCGACTGGGCCGTTTTCGTCTCACATCCCGGTCGAGCCTTCGCCAACGACCCCGCTTGCCCCGACCCCGCCCGGACCGAGAAGACCCACGACTGAAGGCGACCCCTTCTGGCTTCAGAGCCAAAGACCAAGCTCAACAGCAGCTCAAACCATTCGACTTGTCAGTCTGAGCTCCTTCGTCAGCTCATTTCTCGACACCAGGACCGAGATTCCAGACGCGTTCATTCTCCCCTTCCTAGAGACGCCGGCAACTGGGACCGGCCATCGACTCCCGGCCTTCGAATGGACCAGGCTGCCTTCACCCACCTGCCGCCACAGCACGGGCTGGCCCAGCAGCCGACTCCTGCCTCGTACCTGCACGCTGGACCGTCACACTTCCAGTCCCAAGACCGAGCGGCTCAGTCGACAAACTCTGTCGACCAGGCGTCCGCGCCGACGCCGGCTACCTCGGCATCCGCAGCGAGCCTCGCCCCCGGCACTCGTCCCGCCCGCTCACGCCGCCAGCGGCCGTGCGACTCATGCCGTACCGCCAAGCGGCGCTGCTTCAAGGACGACCACGCGCCTTGCGTCGCCTGCCAAGCAACCGGCTCGGCTTGCACGTTTCTCGAGCCGCCGCACAAGCGCTCACGCCTGGCTGCCGGCGGCGAGGGCGCCGGCAGCGCGAGCGAGGGCGGTGTGGGCGAGAAGAACCGGAAGACGAGCGGCAGCGGGACCGCTAAGAGCAGAAAGCGGCCTGCACCGACCGTCGGGACCGGAGATGATGATGACGAGGATGAGGACGACGAGGATGACGGCCACCGCTCGGTCGGAAGTGCTGGCCCAGGACCGAGGACACAGCGGATGGCGCTCGAACAGGTGCTGAACGCCGACCTACCTGCCAGCAACGGCGAAGGGCCGTCCGGCAGCGGCGGTCGCTCGCGGAGGCCGAGCGCCGGCCCTCCTC
This sequence comes from Cystofilobasidium macerans, assembly GCA_014825765.1. Lineage (NCBI taxonomy): Eukaryota > Fungi > Basidiomycota > Tremellomycetes > Cystofilobasidiales > Cystofilobasidiaceae > Cystofilobasidium > Cystofilobasidium macerans. Next base: position 14,238 of record MVAP01000107.1, on the reverse strand, counting down.
AAGGCTTCTCCACTTTGTCGTCAGAAGATACGCCCAGCGACCCAAGAGTGATGGTGTGTTCGACGGCAAGCCGCATGTTGGCGCTCGACGCAGCGGCTGACCTACGGATGACTCCAATCGATCAGATGCCAGCATACCCGACTTCGTCCTACTCCCAGGGTCCGCTTGCGAGGATTCTGAACCGGGCCCGCGTCGGCGGACCTGACTACGACCAGTCGGAGCGCAGCACCTCACATCAAGAGAGCTCGTTGCGACAAGGCCAATCCGTGGGTTGGCTCGTCAATCCTGGCTGCTGCCGCCCTCCTTTACTGACAGCTTTTCATGAACGCTCCTCAGCCACCGGCTGAAGAGTCGGACCTGTCCCATCCGGGCCTCGACCATTCCCGACTGGCCGCCTCTGAGCCCCACTTCTCAGCCGCGTCGGCCGCCGAAGACCCGTCCCTCAATTTTGTTACGTCGCGCGTCCGCGAGGTGGCCAGTTCGCATGGTGCCGGAGCCGGCAACAACAAAATCTTCTTTGTCTCAGCTCCGAGTCTGATCTACCCGAAGCGAGGTCCCGGAGCAGCACCCGACCCAAGCGGCGGCATCGCGCCCCTCATTCGGTCGCTCGAGCTGCTTGGCAAGGAGCACCCTGAGGTTCTTCTCGAGACGTGCGTTCCGATGGTTATTTCGATCCGTGCGCTCCAGGCTGATACTTCCGGCCACGACAGATTTGTCAACATTACGCTTCCGGCGATCCCCCTTATCAACCTGCATCGCTTTTACCATCACCTGCGATCATACCCGCTTTCGGAGGCGCTCTATCCCTCGCGCATTCTAACGGGCATCCTGGCCCATTCAATCATGTACAACCCAGAACTACGGGCCAAGCAGACCGAGGTCTGGGTCGAGGTCTACGAGACGCTCACGCACGAGTAGATCCCACCCATCCTTTTCCTATTGACACTGCAATCGCAAACTGATAGGTCGCTATCCCTCCGTCGTCCAGGTTCTTGCAGCCGCGGCTTCAAACGATCCAGTTGACGCTGCTCGACCTCATCTCGCGGCCGGACAAGAATCCCGGAGGAAACTCGATTGCGCTGGCGAGGGTGCGGGCCTTGCATGTTCTGAACAGCGCCTCATGACGCTGACGTACTCATAATGATCATCCGGACAGGCCGTCGGCGCTGCTCAGCTGCTCGGGCTTCATCTGGATTGCAGCACCTGGCAGCTCCCGCGTTGGGAGAAGAACCTGCGCAAGCGGCTATTTTGGCTGCTTTTCGTGATGGACAAGTGGTCATCGCTCTATCAGGGCAGGCCGCCGCACATCCACTCGTCGCAATGTGGGTTGTCGCTCGTTGCCGCGTTGCCAAGCCTATGAGTGCTGACAAGCACTACTCTCGGGTTTTCCATAGACAACGTTCCCTTCCTCACTCTCGACGACTTTGATTCGCCGCACGGGCCTTCGACGCCGGCTGCAACGGCCTCGCCTTCGCATGCCTTCTCCCCAGCGTCGTCGCAACATAACGGTCAAACTATGACGCAGGCTGCAATCGACTCGGCACACTCGTTCATCGCGCTCACCAAGCTGTCGGCGATCGTGGAGGAGCTCACTGAGGAGTTCTTCTCGGTCAAGGCGCAGAACCTAGGAGCGACATCCGCGCGGATTCGGGCTAGCCGAGCCGGCCGCCAACAGAAGCTCCGCGTCATCGAAAGCTTCGGCGCCGACCTCGACACGTTCCAAAACGAGCTGCCCGCACGCCTCCGGCTTGACTTCCATTACCCTCCGGGCGAAAATCCATCGACAGGCATCAGTGCGCACTCGTCCGGCCGCTCTTAATCAATCAATGATCACAAATGCTGACCCTGCCATTACACAGAGTCGATGCAGCTGTCGTACCTCGGCCTCACGATCGCGCTCGGTCGTCTAACAGGCGACTTGTTTGACATCCTTGATGAGGAGGGCGACTTTGAGGCGCCTCTGTCAACCGGGCTCGACCTGACGGACCAAGTCATTCAGTTTCTTGAGCGCCTTACGCCGACGGATCTGACGGCCGTCTTCTGGATCTCGTTCACGCCTTACCAGTAAGTATGGCGCTCACGTCGAGTGAAGTATGTCCGAGGCTGACATTCCTCATGCTCTCGTACCTGATAGTCTGAGTAACGCTATGTCACTTCTGATCCGCTGCCTGCTTGCTTGTCGTCGGATCGGTCATACTCCCCTCCTCGTCAAGTCGATTGGCCTGCTCCGGCGGTTCATCGTTATTCTCAAGGAGCATCACCGGCCGCCGTTCTGTTGGGATCTTGCGGAGCGGGCCCTGGCCAAATTGCTCTCGCTCATGCCCTCAGTCTCTCGTACGTGATCACTTCCTCGCCGCCGGCAGGCGCAACGCCGACCAGCCCGCTAAAACTATCCCCCCGCTATCTGTAGGACTCTGTCCTGAAGTCGGCCAAGTCTGGGCCGAGCACTCGGACGAGATCTGGGCGCAGATGCGCGCCTCGCCGACGGCCGAGGTCCTTGTCTCGTCCATCCCGAACGGAGGCCATCACGCACCTCCGCCGATCGCCCCTCCTCAGCCGGCCTCAGACCACAACGGTGCCTTCATTCCTCCGCCACCGCCACAAAACAGCTCACTCTCGATGCGACCGCCGTCGCACCCGGCCACCTACAGCGACTTGCCTGGTCGGAAGCCGCTGCAGACCGTTCCAAACGGCGCGCCGGCGTCGCACGGCCCGCGACTGCCAATTTTTGAGAAGCCCGAGGACGTCGAGCAGTACTTCAGTACGTAAACTTCTTGTCTTACTCCGGGCTCAGAATGTCCCCCGCTGAAGACTCGGTATCGTGCCGCCGCCCCAAGGTTCGATTCTGAACAATCCGGTGACCTACCAGGCCGTTCACGGCATTCAAAGCCCGGCCGGCAACTTCTCGTACGGGGCCGGTCACCCAGCCATCTCGCGTCTCGCATCAGCCGGTCACCTCGGCGTGCCGAATGACCGGGCATTCCCATCAACCGACGAATTTTCGTTCGAGACGCCGTTCGAGATTGCTGTCGGCGACGAGGACGTCTTTGCGACGATGGGTAATCACGAGGGCTTCCAGTGGATGGGCGACCTCGGCTCGACTATGTAGACGATACATCTCCTTTACTCCCTTGCGATTTGGCCTGCCTTGCGACGCTAGCCTTGTGGTTGTTCGCCGACGCTATTTCCTGCACGCCGCAAAGGGAGTGACACCCGCCCGGAAACGCCCCCTTTGTCACCTCGGCCGCGTCGGAGGGAGCTCGAGAGGGCCTCGGCCTCTGAGTCCCCATCACTTCATGCCCTAGCGCACCTGCTCCCGCCCTTCATGAACTGCAGAGGCGGCCCCCCTTGTGAGCCTCTTTGTCCCCTTCTGCCAACCTTCTCATCATAGACGACAGCAGGCAATGCGGCTTTTTGTCCCTTCTGCGACCCTCCTCGGCGCGGTCGCCTTCCTCGGCCCGTCGGCCGTCGCCGCCCAGCTCGCGCCCTCGCCTGTGTACGCCCCGCCGACTGCGAGCTCGGGCGACGCGTCCAGCAGTCTCTCCGCGAACGAACAGTGGTCAAACCTGCTCGGCAACACGCTCTGGTTTTATGAGGCTCAGCGCTCTGGCCGGCTGCCGGCGTCAAACCGTGTGCCATGGCGGAACGACAGCTGTACCGATGACGGGTCCGACGTGGGCCTCGACCTCTCTGGAGGCCTGAATGACGCGGGCGACTACCTCAAAGCAGCATACCCCTTGTCGCTCGTCCTCGCCTCAATATCATGGGCCGGCCTTGACTATGGACAGGCGTTCGAGCAGTCGAAGCAGACGGCGTACCTCGACAGCACCCGTGCGTCAGGCGCTCTGCTGCCAAGACCATTTGCGTTCCGCTCGACTGACCAATCCTCCTCCTGACCTCGAACAGTGCGCTGGGGCCTCGACTGGATGATCAAGGCTCATCCCGCGCCTTCTATCCTCTACGTCCAGGTCGGCAATTCAACGGGCAACAAGTGAGCTTCAATCGTCATCTCATCTCGCTCTTGCGTGCATCTGCACGGTCTCCTGACGGCTGACGACTATTCTGCTCTCCAGCTACTGGGGAGGGGATCGCAACGTGCCCGGACCGAGGACCTCGTACAAAATCGACGTAGATAGCCCGGGCACCGACGTTGCCGCTTCGACTGCGGCCTCGTTCGCCTCAGCCTCTTTCCTCTACTCGTCCGTGCCTTTCGCGCTGCGCGGCTGCTCCCCCGTCAACCCTCGACCCTGACTTGCCAGCCCCGATCTGACAGCGGCCAGACGCTCGATGCGTCGAACGGCAATGGGTCCATCTCGCTCGCCAACGCGACCTACTCGGCCACGCTATTAGAACATGCCACCCAGCTCTACGAGTTTGCCAATTCGAGTAAGAAGCAGGTCTACCAGACGGGACAACCGGCCCTCGCCGACGCTTATCCGAGCAGCCGCTTTGCTGATAGCCTTACCTGGGCGGCGCTTTGGGTGAGTCAGACCCAGGAAGCTTGCGAGCACTTGCAGCTGTCGTCCCGGCCAACACTTGACACCCCGCTTCCTTATCTCCCCCCTTGCAGCTCGCTGTAGCCACCAATTCGTCGAGCTACTTTACGGACGCCTCCAACTTCTACACGAGCTATAAGCTATCCGGGACGTCTATTGTACTCAACTGGGACTCGAAGATCCCGGCCCTTCCCGTCCTCGCATATCAGGTCGCCAAAAGTCGGCCTTGGTTGGTTGTCGAGGGCGCGTCTGGGGCGTCATTTTGGCAGGCTGAGGCCGAGAGCGTGCTCGACTCGATTGCGTCGCACGAACAACTACCTGGCGGTCTACTATGGGTGCGTCCCCATGAACTCACCCATCACGTGAGTCTCGGGCTGACTAGATTTGCCGCTGGATATGCGGCCAGTTTGACGGCGACTCGGACAGCGCGTCATTGAACCCCGCTCTCAATGCCGCCCAACTGCTCTTCCGGTACGCGCCGATGGCAACGACGTCGAACCGGACGAGCGGGTATCAGGTCAGTCCAGGCGCGTAGAGAGCAAGCGGCACTGCATGCTGACCCGCCTCTTGCCTGCCCGCAGTCTGTTGCCCAGAAGCAGCTCGACTATGCATTGGGAAATAATCCAATGAAGGCTGTCTACGTCGTCGGACAGTGCGTGCTTTGCAGTCTTTTGCCTGAGGTCGTTCTCGCTGACATCTCGCTTGCGACGTGTAGGAGCTCCAACTCGCCGAAAAACCCCCACAGCGCGCCCGCCTCAGGCGGTAACAACATCTCGGCAATCGATACCGATCCGGTCGACACGGCCTACGTTCTCTATGGCGCGGTTGTTGGCGGGCGTGAGTCGCCGAGTATGACGAGAATTCACTTGATGGCCAAAGGCTGACACAGCACTGGCTTCGTTCCCCCAGCCGCTCAAGATGAGCTGTTCTTCGATATCAGAAGTGATTGGCCGCAGACTGAGGTGCGTCATTAGCGTCTTGCTCTCGCTCGGCCGTTTCGATCCTAATCCTCTCCTGTATCATCTAGGTCGCCCTGGATTACACGTCGCCGCTCGTGACGCTCGCTGCCTACTCACTCCTTAATTCACCATCGACCGCGCCCTTCTCGGCAACCCTCTCTGCTGGGGCCTACTCGGTCCCCGCCGGACAACCCTGCGACGCCGTCTTCCCCTGCGGCGGCAAGAAGCGGCTTCGCTCGGCCTACATCATTGCGATCGCCTTCTCGCTCTTCGCCCTCGTCCTCTGCGCGGCCCTGTTCGCGGCCTGGAAGTGGCTTGGCTGGTTCCGCAAGAATAAGTAGGACCCCTTCGATCGACTGTGTAATGGACATAGATTTTGCACGCTTGTATACCAACTTTACGACCATTTCACGCGCCGCCGCTGCGCGAGCGGAAGCAAGCCCGAGAATCCAAGGCCAAGCTTGGGCCAGCTTTTATCGCGGTTGTCGGTTCGCGAAGGGGTGACGACAAGCGGGGAGACATTCAGCCTTCTGCTTGACCAGGCGCAGGTAATCCCCACGCTGCCTTCCCAAGCGAGGACCCTGCATCGGTGCATTCGTGATAGCGCGTGCGCGGGGCGATGACGACGCTGCGCAGGCCTCAGGGCGGACCCACCGCCGCCGGAGCCGACGTCTTGGCGGTCGCAAACTCCACTGCCTCACGCGCCCCCTCTGAGCTTGGGTCGAAAGGAAAGGAAAGCACTGCCCGGCACTCCCTTGCTAGCTGACGACGACCATCATTGCTCAAGCCCTGCATCAATCATGCTGCCCCCGGCCCTCGCCCTCACCTCAGCACTCCTGCTCGTCAGCTCGTTGGGTAGCGCCGCTGCCATCTCACTCCCGCCCCGGACGCCCGACGCGTCGGCCAAGGAAGCGCGGTCGCCCGAGTACCTCGCCTTGGTTAACTGGAACCGACGGCAGGCGGAGCGGATTGAAGGTCGCTACAGCCGGCGCCGTGTCGATAAGCGGGATGCGAGCGCGAAGTGAGTCCACGGGTCGAGGTGCTCTCATTGTTTGATATAAACCATCCCTTGCTGACAGCTGCCCTCGCAGCCTCACGTTCGACTTCTTCGCCTCTCCAGGCTACTCAGTCCGCGCAAACATCGGAACGCCGCCTCAGGAGCTCTACTTGCAACTTGACACGGGCAATGCCGATACCTGGGTGGCAGCCAACAGCGCTGTCAGTGCCCGCCTCGATGACCCTCAGGGGCAGGGCATCAGGTTCTACTCTCCGTCAACGAGCACTACCTTTCAGAAGTGCGTCCCGGACATGATCTCACTGTCACCGCGCTCGTTTGCTGCGATGCTGACCGCTTATCAACGCTGTCTGGCAGCCTCACCCGCGACGTTGACATCGATTACCAGCCCAATCGCTACCGGGAGGATGCCGATCTCGACGGCTTCCTCGCCGCAGACTCGATCACGATTGGGGGCGTCAGGAGCGCGAACCAGTCATTCGGCGTCATGACCAATGTGAGGGAGCTTGAGACGCTGCCGGCCACCAATGCGGGCGTCCTCGGCATGGGCCTCGGCGTCGGCGACGACACGGGTTCGGTCGCCTGGTGGGAGGCCGCGCGGCTAGACTGGTCGTCCGCGTCATTCGGCATTCGCCTGCAGCGTTTCGCCATCTCCAACGCGACGACAGGTAGCTGGCCGAGCCAAGCTCTCCAGGGCGGCGGTCACCTTGACCTGTACGGCTCGGCTTCTGCGACTAGTAACACCCTGCGCTGTAGCTGATCGACGCTTTTCTTTGGCTTCTCCCAGTGGCATCATCAACTCCTCGGCCTACACCGGCGAAATCACGTACAGTAATGTGACGAGTCGCGAGCGCTGGCAAATCCCTGTCGAAGGGCTTGCCATCAATGGCCGGCAGGTCGCGATCGAGTCCAGTAATCGTAACCCGGCGCTCCGGACGCCGCAGGCCGTGGTGGATACGAGCTCGCCCTACACCTACGTGCCGCGTCGGGTCGCCCGCGCCGTTTACGACATTATCCGTGGAGAGAATAGCGCGCAGGGTTCCGACGACCTATACCAGTTTAACGATGGCCGTTCGGCTGAGGTTCGTCCTCCCACTGCTTTGGCTCCCTTTATTGCAGCGAGCTGTAGATCGCTGATGTTCAACCTCTCCTACCCTGCAGCTCGTCCTTACATTCGGCGGCGTCAACTACACAATGAATACGCGCGAGTTCTGTAAGGAGCCGAGGTCGGCGGGCTCCTGCTTTGGCGAGATCCAGGGCGCCGACCTCGATGGAGATGACGACGACGACGACGAGGCTCCGATGGTACGACCCCACCGGATTGCTCATTGCGCTAGCCGGCTTAAACTAATCTTTTGCTACTCTCTCGATCAATTTCTCCACCCATAGTGGATCCTAGGCTCTGGCTTCTTGTCGACTGTTTACACAATCTTTACGGTCGAGCCCCTCACGTCCGGCGGCGGCCTCGCCCCGAGGATTGGCTTCGCGACCCTAGCCGGCAACCGCCTTTCCGAAGTCAATTTGGACGGCTCGACCGTCGGTGGCGGCGAGCCAACGCAAGCGGCCACCGGTGCTGGCACGTCGGGTTCCCAATCTGGAGGTGGAACTACTGCCAACTCCACGCCTGGTAGTGCGGCCGTTGCCGTCATTCCCATCACGCGGTCGCTGGGCGTCACTGTGGGCGCCATCGCCGCCTTAATCGGAGTCGCTCTTTTCTGATCAGCTTTCATTCGCTTCACGCCAACGAAACCCTCACTTTATCAGGTATACGCCTTCAGGCCTTTTGAAATCAAAGAAATCATCCGCAAAAGCATGCACAGACATGGAAAAAGCTGCGATCCAGGAGAAGCGGAGGGCAGGGGCATATATTGTGTGGCTCAAGCGGTCCGAGGAGCTCACGCGGCGATCCGCGCGCGCTCGAGCAGATCGCGATAGCTCTCCATCAGGTTGTCAAAGGTTGCCGCCAGCTTCTCGATTCGCTCCTCCGGGTCAATCTGCTGAAGCTGCTCCTGTATGGCGCGTGATCAGGTTGTCAGCCTATAAGAACTTCCAATGCGAAAGAACTTCCAATGCGAAACGTGACGGACGTAGTTAAATCGGTACAGCCGTTCCTTGACGAATAGCCGGAAAGCCCGGCCCTCTTCCTCGGTCGGTGTCGTGCCGTCTGGCCGCTCGACGTTCTCGAGGTAGTGGAGTAAGAGCATCTCGTATAGCCGCGAGAATTGCCGCTGAGGTAAAGGAGGATGGAGATGTCAGCATCATTCGACACGGCTGCTTATCCTAAGCTACTGAGCGAAGGGCCGGCTACGCACCGGCGCGATCTTGAGCTCCTGCCGCTTGGCTTCGAGCCACTCCTTGTCGACGATCGGCGCCCCGTCTTGACCTGGCCGGACGGCGAGCTTGCCCTCCCACTCACCCCGTTCAATGCTAGCGACTATCGTGCGCAGGTCGCAGACGTCGCGGAGGTCCTCGAAAGCCTCGGACGGGTCTTCCACCGTGAGCTCGGCGACGTCGGACCGGGCGCTGATCGAAGCGAAGACGGCGTTGTAAAGCGCCTGGCCGTGGCCCCTGAACAGTGCAGGATCAACGTGTCAGCAAAGTGAAAAGCATGATAGGATGTGCTAAGATATCGGCCGGACGCACTGGCCCTGGTGGCCCGGTAAAATGAAGAACTGCGAGAGCCGGAGCCGAATCCGGTCCGGGTAATTGAAGAAGGGGTAGAGCGAAGTATAGCCGACAAAGTGATACGAGTATTCTCGCGGCGCAGTTGCCTGGGCGTCCGCCGCTGGCGGTCGGATCCGCTTCTCATACCTACGGATGCAAAAGGAATTGATCATCAGCGACTACAAGTAGGCAAAGTGCTGCTTTAGCAGGGGGCAACGCACAGCACAGCGAACTCCCACAGGTCCTCGTCCTCATTGATGAATTGGCCTCCTTCAATGAAGAGAATGATGAAGAAGCGCATCCGTCGGTGGTACTCGCGGAAGCCGTCGTCCTTCCAGCTCGTCTGCAAGGGATTAGGAGGGCACATCAGTCATGATCTCTCATTCGAGCCACCTGAGCGCAACGTACCTTCCACACCTCGAACGTCACGCTCTCGTCTCCGTCCACCTTGCCCTTCTCTCCAATGTTCTCGTCCTCATCCTCATCCGGATCACGGTATTTGCGCTTCCGGAGCTTGTCGCGCTTTACCTGCACCTCGCTCTTGCGCTCGTAGCTCGACAGGAGCGTGCCGAACGGCCGAAACGACGACGACGAGGCCTCGGCCTGGGCATCAAAGCTGGTGCGATCGGTCGTGTAGTCTGTCGAGCGCACGCAACGAATGATCGTCAGAAGTAAGGTCGAGAGCAAGAAACTTCGGCTCCGGTCCGCTCCCATCGGCTCAAACGAGGACGCACCAGGCGCAAGGTATGGCTTGAGCTTGGCCTCAATATCGTCTGGAGGCGATGTCTTGGAACTCGTCTTGGCCGCGTACGAGATGGCCAGGTGCTGGTGCAGCGAGCTCGAGGCAAGGCTGATCTGTGTCGCCGACAACGGGCAGTGCCGAAGGTCGAACCCGCGAGCCATCAGTAATCCAGCCAGCCTGAGACCCTTTGCTGAGACCCTCACGCACCTCAACATTCAGCCCCTTATAGCCCCAGATCCTCTCGTCGTCGCCGAAGACTGGATACGTAAACTTTGGATTAAAGGGGGCGGTGAGCGCTTGATCCGAGGGCGAGTCGGGGTGGAGGACGAGCGCGTCGGCCGCCGTCCGGCACGGCCGGAGCGACAGCGCTGCGTTCGAATCGGCCGAGAAGGTCGGTGAGGTGGCCATCTAGAGGGAGAAGTCTCGCTACGAGGGGAACCCTTCGGTGTCCAAAGCGCAGATCGTTGAGAAAGGACGGGCGAGGGGAAGAGGCGGTTGGAGACGAGAGAGCAGGAGCGAGCCGAAGCTCGACGACGCGTCGTCCCTAGCCAGACCGCCAGGCTAGCTCGTGCGAGTGGCTTTCTCCCGACCAGATTCTCCCCTGCGAGGTCGCTCGCTAAGCCAGGATGCCGAGCGTCCTCCTGCCGACACATCTGGCTCTTCACGTCCTCCTACTGATCGTCTTACGGCCAGAGGACTTGCCGATACCGCCATCGTCGCCCTCGTTATCCGACCACCGCTTCAACGCCGACAGCGGACGCGCCCGCCTCAGCCCGGCCTTCGCGTCGTCGCTGCTTTACCTCCTCCTCCGGGAGCTACTTTCGCCCGAAGGCCACGGTCTCTCGTTCGCCGAGCTGAAGCATGAGATCATCGTGCTGGCCGACGAAACTGCGGGCTCAGAAGGGCAAACGTCTGCTGAAGGTGCGCGCTCGGAAGGGCGACGTCTGATCCAGCAGCTCCGTTGCGAGGTCAGTCCTCGTAGCTCTCGAAGCCCCTCGTATCGCGACCGTCCTGATGCCTCCTATCGGCAGCTTGGTCGCATCGCAGACGTCGAGGTCTTCTTCGAGTTCGTACGCATGCTTCAGAAGAATGTTGACGGGTACGACGACGTCAGTGGTCTCTCCTAGCGTGTCGCGGGTCGCTGCTGCGCTTGGGGGCTGATCCTCGCTCCTTTCCCCCATAGTCCGAAAGGCCTTCGATCCCTACCCTAGTACGCCTTCTCAGGCCTAATGAGTCAGGGTCGGCGCTGATCGTTTTGTCCCTTATCCTTGGCTTGTTCAGGATCGCAAGTCGCCGCTCGGCCTCGCCGTCCGTCGCTTCGTCCTCTTCGCGACTGAGCTCGAGTTTCCGAGTATTGTTCGCTCCCTGGACGCCCTTGGGCGATGGGTTGACGGAGAAGGGCTTGAAACCGGTCAGACAGACAATCGTGCGCGCTTCATCACCCTTTTGTTGTCTTAAGCCTCACGGAATGGCTAAGAACTGCTCGTCGGCTGGTTCCCTCGTGCAGAGCCAGAGGCAGACCCGCGACTCGAGTCCCTTACCGCATATCTGCGCGCCCTCCACACTGGCTCCTACGTCGAAGCGCTTGGCAATCTCCAGCGCTTCTTTTCGTTCTCGCTCCCGAAGCCGCCGGGGACTGCCGACGAGAGCGACACGGCCAAGGACGGTCGGCCGGACGGCATGCACCATCACGCGCTGCTTAACCTTGCCTCGTTCCACTTCGGCCATGAAGAATGGGAGGCCGCTAGAACGGTTCGTCGCCTGAAGATCGCTTAGACAACTGCTTCCTGCTGCACCAACCAAGACGTGCCTTTGATTCTGGCAGACCTTGGCCGACGCACTCCGTCTCGCACGCGCTGCATCGGATCGAGCCGCGCTGGAGAAATGCATGTCGCTTTCGCGGCGACTTGAAGCAGTAGCAGGCTCTTCCTCGTCTGGATCATTGGACGTTCCTGCGGGCGTCGAGCCCTGCGCCGAAGCCGAGCCCTTCGAGCGATTGTGCGCCGCCGACCAGCTCTTTGAGATTTCGCACCGCCTTTCTTGTGTATGTTCTCGGCTGTTAATTTAGATCGTCAACGCCGCTGACGGACTCAATTTTCATGCTACTACAAGGGCACACCCTTGCCCGATATCCAGCGCCTAATCTACCAGTCGCTCGGTACGCTTGATCGCGAAGAGTTCCCGCCCGACGACTCGAGGTCTACCTCTAACCCGGGCCAGATGCAGCCAGACAGCGCGCAGACGACCGGCGAGCAGAATAGTAAACTACCACTTGCAATCAGGCAGGACGTCGAAACTGGCGCATGGGCGAGCCTTGTCGGTGGCGTCTGGGGCGCAATGGGTGCGTGCCAGTCTTCTGCCTACGGTTTGTTGGCAAGCTGAATAATTCGAGCTCACCCGTCCGTCCACAGGTGAGGACCGTCTATCGCGTCTAAGAGAAGACGCTCTGCTTGGCTTGTCGCCGATAAGACAGCATCATCGCGGCGCGCTACCGCCCGCCGCCGGACTGGGCGCGCGGCTCTCGGCCGCGCAGTCGAGGTCCATCAGGGTGCGAAACCCTTCCTTGACGCTGCAACACGCGAGGTTGGGGCACTGACTACGCAGTGTTTTGACAGATGGCTCGGCAGGGCGCTTACCTACCAGCCCTCGAGAGCCTTTTCGATCCACCCTCGATCGATTTATTGCAGCTCTCGCTCGCGCAATACCGGTCCTGGGCGGCGGCCGTTTGGCAGGTGCTCGAGACCTGGGCCGTCCGAGCCGGCGAAGTCGGCGCACGCGAAATGATCACCACGTATCGCGGATCGGCACCGACAGTCGAGATGGATCTCGACGAGGACGATGATGACGAGGGCGGACTCACGAGAGGGACGCATGCGAGCGTTGAGAGACGCCTCAAAAAGGCGCAGAACTTCAAGGTCGGCCGCGTGCTCGCCCTCTTGTGCTCCTTGGCGGATCGAGCGTTCGCTGACAGGCCCGCATTATATATCGCAGGCGGCTCATCTTCCGTCGTACGCGCTGCCGCATGTACTCGGCGCCATCGAGACAGCTCAGGCGCTCTGCCTCTTCGGCCTCTATCGGACGTGCACAATTGTTCTCGCCGACGTCATGATTGACCTGGGCGAAGGCGCCTATGCGAGCAGTCTCGTTGACGAGGTCTTTGCCCAGGTACGTAGCGACCCGCATCAGCAGGAAGCGGACGGGGATTGAACGAGGGGTCGCTAACCTCGCTTTTTTCCGCGCCCGTTAGATCCTTAGTGGCGAGGATGCCGAACTCCTTGCGTTCGCCAGCCTGACCAAGGCCCGGGCCATTCTTCTCGCGTCTGAAGGCGACGCCGATCGGGGTATGTCTCCTCGCACCCAGGAAGCAGATCCGTCGATGTCCCTGCTTACTAGTCAACTCTCGCTCTCGTACAGAACCCGCCCTGGCGCTCGCGGCGTCCTACCTTACCCGCTCAATCGATCGCTACGCCTCGCTCTCGGCCGGGTCGGATCAGCATCTCCTCGCGCTCCGCATCGCCGCTGGCGTCGCGCACGCCCGCGGCCGACCCGCCGAGCGTGATCGGCTCGCGGATGAGTGGGACCGGAGCGCCAATGAAGCGGACGCGCGGAGGGGTTCTGGCGGCGAGGTCGAGGACGTCGTGAGGCGCGTCGCGCAGGGTGTTGCCGACCTGGGTGTCGCAATCAACCTCGGACTTCGGTGAGCAACCAGGCAACCAGGAGATGACTGCCTGTATTCATCGGCCCCCCTTCACGCGTCTGCACTCTGGAACTTCTAGTGCGATCAAGGTCATGAGTAGTGTCGTCGTCGTCGGGTCAGAGCTGTCCGCCCGAGCAAACGTGGGTGCGTTTCCGCCAGCCAACACGCGGCGGAAGGAGGGATCTGAAGGGCTAGCCGGAAGTTTGGCAAGCGCGTGCGAAGCAGCCGACTGTATGAGGTCGAAGCTGAGCCGCGGGCGTGCGGTAGGGATAGAGCTCTAAACGATCGGCTTGCGACCCTTCTCCTTGAGCTTCTGGAGGTGGATAAGGTGCTGATTGATGTTGCTGCGAACGAGATAAGGCAAGGCGGGCGCGGGTCAGCGCAAGAGGCTATAAGAAAGGGAGTTTGCGGAGGATGCACGATCGGGGAGCCTTCATCTTGACTGGCTGTAGAAGCGAGAAGGATCATGGCGCGAACGAGCACGCGTAGCAGCACAATGTCAGTACTGAGCGTGTGTCTGAGCCGCAGCTAGCTCGGAAGGCGTTCCGAACGCCGGCCGGACGAGGGAAGGGGGGGGGGGGGGGGGGGGGGGGGGGGGACCAGCGCACTTGCCGCGAGGGGGGGGCCGGGCTTTCTGGCCCCCCGGCGGGGGGGGGCCCGGCTGG